>PVIY010020497.1:0-37771 GCA_004026745.1 Myrmecophaga tridactyla
CTAGAAATAAATATTCTAAAGAATGTTTAAATTCAAATATTCAAAACAGATTTACATTAAAAATAAAAATAATATGACAAATGAAATAGGAAGAATTAAAACATGTTTTTACTTCAATAAGCCATTAAAATGCAAACAATATAAGAAAGTATAAATATTATGCCCATGGAGCAAACATTAACCCATTTTTCAAAGAAAAAGGTTTTGACCCGCCACTAGCAGACGGTAAACAGGGTCAAAGGCACGTGTCTCTTGGAACTTTGAAGCCAGGCACTTTCTCCTCTCTAGCTATGAAAATTCTCGGTGTTATCTTCTAATGTAAGGCTGTTTGACCTACATTGAAACTTGGTTGTTTAGTGTAGCCACTTTCATCAATTATCTTAGCTACATCTTCTGGATAACTTTATGCAGCTTTTATATCAGCACTTACTGCTTCACCTTGCACTTTTGTTATAGAGATGGCTTCTTTTATTAACCATCATGAACCAACCTCTGCTAGCTTCAAACATTTCTTCTGCAGTTTCCCCATCTCACTCAGCCTTTGAAAAATTGAAGAGAGTTAGGGCTCTGGTTCAGATAGTTTAAAGGAATTTTGTGGCTGGGTTTCATCCTCTAACTAGACCATGAAAACTTTCTCCATATCAGCAATAAGGCTTTTTCTCTTATCATTTGTGTGTTCAATGGAGTAGCACTTTTAATTTTCTTCAATAACTTTTCTTTTGCATTCAATAACTTGACTATATAGCACAAGAGGCCTAGTCTTTGCCTTATCTTGGCTTTGACATGTCTTTCTTGGTAAGTTTAATCATTTCTAGCTTTTGATTCAAAGTGAGAGATGCACAATTCTTCCTTTCACTTGAAGACCTAGATGCTACTGCGGGGTTATTAATTGGTCTAATTGCAATATTTTTGTGCCTCATGGAATATGGAAGTCTGAGGAGAAGCAGAGAGACAGGGGAATGGCACACCATAGAGCAATCATGACACACACAACATTTATTGATTATTTGACATCTTATATGGGCATGGTCCATTGGAGATGATAGATATACAATGTGAAGTAATGAAAAGAAAGACAGAATTTAGTATTGGAAGGCCTTATAATTCATTTGTTTAGAGATAATTATTGACCTTCTCCTGTGTGCCTCACATGAAGTCTGGTGTTGCTGTACAGAACATTGAATAAGATGGACATCTTTCCTCCATCCATGGAGTTTACAGGGTAGTGGCTCCAAGATATACTCCTGTTGATTGTGTTTTCCAAGTATGAACCTAGTCATTCTGGGTTAAATGGAGGAAATGACAATATCTGTCATGTTGCAGGGCTATTTTGAAGATTATTTAGATAATGGCCATGGACTTACTTTACAAACTACAAATGTATTTAACTGTTTCCTAACAAAAAAACTATTCAATATAAAAACTGGAATTTTGTATCCTAAGTGTGCAAGTTCTTCAATATTATTGTTCCTCAATATTATTTCTGCTGCAGGATTTTGGAAGCAGCAATGGTTGGAAGATGGCATGAGAAAGGAAACAGCTTGGGTTTGGATGAGCAAGAGTTGGGTTTTGGAGACAATCATCTAAATTTGAATCTTAGTTCCATCGCTTGAATTTTGTGATTTCAAAATATTTATTTAGAAGCTCTAAAATGTTCTTAGGATTTGGCTAAGTAATTCAAGTTCACATAGTCTATGCTAAGGGAATAATCCAAAATGGGAATAGAAAGGAGAAGTCTTTTATTCAGGGATGTGATTGTCACTGTGTATATGCACAACCCAAGTTTCCCCTAAATTCATTAGCTAAGGGTTAAAAAAATGACATTATTTTCTTTTAGTAATAGATTTCAATGGATACAAGGTACCATATTTCCTCTTACTCTTCCTTTTTTTATTAAAGAAGTTTTGTGTTTACAAAATGATTCTATATAAAATATGGGATTTCCACACACCATCCCACCAATGACACCTTGCATTGGTGTGGAACATAGATAACACTTAAAAAAATGTAGTATTTTAATAGTAGTTATCTTTGTTATAATTATTAAAATAGATCTATCATCCATTATTTACATTAGGTGTAATTTTACCCATATACCACCCTATTGTTATTATTACCTCATATTAGTATGATATATTTGTTGTAATTCGTGAAAGAGCTTTCTTCTGCTTGCATTATTAAATATATACTGCAATAGAGTTCACTGTATTATACTGTTCTGTTTCATCTTTTAATTTTTATTCTAGTAATATATATAATCTAAAGAGTCTCCCTTTAACCATATCCACCTATATGTTACAATGCTGTGGATCACAAATTCACAATAATGTGCTGCCATCAGCATCATTCATTTCCAAACCTTTACAATTGGCCTAAATAGAAAATTCTGTGCAAACTAAGCCTCAATTACCTCTTCTCTAATCCTAATCTACCTCCTAGTAATCTAAATTCTAGATTCTAAGTCTATGAATTTGCTTATTATAATTAGTTAAAAATTGTGGGATCATGCAGTATTTTTCTTTTTGTGTCTGCCTTATTTCATCCACCATAGTGTCATCTTCTTTTCCTGTGCTTTTTGCCATTTTTATTTCTTCTTTGAAAGAAATATCTATGCAAATCTTTTGCCCATTTTTAAATTGGGTTGTTTGTTTTATATTGTAGGTTGTAGGATTTCTTTATATATACTGACTATTAAACCCTTATTGGATATGTGGTTTCCAAATATTTTATCCCATCAGGTAGGTTGCCTTTTCAGTTTATTGACAAAGTCTTTTGATGCGCCAAAATTTTTAATTTTCAGGAGGTCCCATTTATCTATTTTTTCTTTCATTGCCTGTGCTTTGTGTGTAAAGTATAAGAAATCATTGTCCACCACAACATCTAGAAGAGGCTTCCTTACATTTGTCTCTAGGAGTTTTATAGTCCTGGTTATTATATTTAGGTCTTTGATCTATTTTTGAGTTAATTTTGTACATGGTGTGAGTTAGAGCTTCTCTTGCATATGGATAACCAGTTCTAGGTGTCATTTGTTGAAGAGATTACTCTTTCCCAGTTGAGTGGACTGACAGCCTTGTCAAAATTTAATTGACCATAGATGTAAGAGTCTATTTCTGAACTCTTGATTTGATTCCATTGGTCAATATCTCTATCCCTAGGGCACTACCATGGTGTTTTAATAACAGTAACTTTGCAGTATGCTTTAAAGTCAGGATGTGAGACCTCAAAATTCATTCTTCTTCTTCAAGATGTTTTTGGCTTTTCAGGGCTTACCTTTCCATATGAATTCAATAGTTTGCTTTTCCATTTCTGCAGAGTAGGCTGTTGGAGTTTTCATTGGGAGTGTGTTGAATCTCTAAATTAATTTGGGTACAACTGACATCTTAATGATATTTAGTCTTCCAAACCATGAACCTGGAATATCCTTCCATTTATTTAGATCTTTTTTGATTTTTTTTAACCCTGTTTTGTTAGTTTTATGTGTATAAGTTCTTTACATCCTTGGTTAAGTTTATTCCTGGGTACTTGATTTTTAAAATTGCTATTGGAAATGGAATTTTTTCCTGAATTCCTCCTCAGATTACCCATTAGTAGTGTATAGAAATGCTGCTGATATTTGCATGTTTATTTTGTACCCTGCTTCTTTGCTGAACTTGTTTATTAGCTCTAGGAGCTTTGTTGTAGTTTTTGTGACTTTCTATATATATGATCATGCCATCTGGAAATAGTGAGAGTTTTGCTCCTTCTTTTCCAATTTGGATGCCTTCAATTTCTTTTTCTTGCCTAATTACTCTGGCTGGAACTTCTAGCACAATGTTGAATAGCACCTGTGACAGTGGGCATCTTTATCTTGTTTCTGATCTCAGAGAAAAAGCTTTCAGTCTTTCACCTTTGATTACAATGTTAGCTGTTGATTTTTACTCTTGGGGAAGTTTCCTTATATTCCTATTGTCAAAATTTTGTTTTATCCAGAAAGGATGCTGTGCTTTGCCAAAAGTTTTTATGCATTGTTGAGATGATCATTTTGTTTTTACCCATCATTTTGTTAATGTGGTTTAATTTCTTTAATATATTTTCTTGTGTTGAACCACACTCATAGACCTGGAATAAAACCCACTTGGTCGTGGTATATAGTTCTTTTAATGTGCTGCTAAATTTGATTTGCAATTTTTTGAGTATTTTTGCACCTATATTTATAAGAAAAAAATTAGTTTCTTGTTTTATTTTCTTGTGGTATGTTTATCTAGCTTTGGTGTTTGGCTTATGTTGACCTTATATAATAGAGTAGGGAGTATTTTAGTTTGCTAGCAACCAGAATGCAATATACCAGAAACGGAATGACTTTTAAAAAGGGGAATTAAATAAGTTGCTAGTTTATACTGTTAAGGCCAAGAAAATGTCCCAATTAAAATAAGTCTATAGAAATGTCCAATTTAAGGCATCCAGGGAAAGATACCTTGGTTCAAGAAGGTAAATGATATTTTCAGCATTTCTCTCTCAGCTGTAAAGGCACATAGCAAACATGGCAGTGTCTGCTGGCTTTCTCTCCTGGCTTCTTGCTTTATGAAACTCCCTGGGAGGCATTCTTCACCTCCAAAAGTCACTGGCTTGTGGACTCTCTGCCTCGTGGTTCTGCTCAGCTCTGCTGTGTCTTTCTATGGCTTTCTCATGACTCTGAAAAGGGACTCTCTCCAAAATTCCTTTTTTAAAGGATTAAAGTGTGAAGTCACAACTTCACGGAAGTTATTTGCTCAAAAGTTACCACCCGCAATTGGGTGGGCCACATCTCCATGGGAACAATCAAAGTGCTCCCAACCAGCAATATTGAATGAGGATTAAAGGACATGGCTTTTCTGGGGTCCACCACAGATTCAAACTGGCACATTCCACCCTTTGGAGCACAAAAAGACATGTTCTTTCCAAACACAAAATACATTCACTCCATAACAATATCAGAACACCTTAAACCATTTCAGTAACAGTACAAATGCAGCACAAAGTAAAAAACAGTATATGGTCTGTCTCAAGGCAAAATTCTCCTCTGACTCTGAACCTGTAAAACTCAGAACAAGTTATTTACTGCCAACATACAAAACAGGAACAGTCATAGGATTCATATACCCACTTCCATTGCATCAAGGCTGCACCCAGGCTCTCTGACATTTCCAGGTCACACACTCAACCCCTCCACGTGGTGGCAGCCAGGTTCTCCCCAAACTCCAAGGAATGTGCTTCACCCTCTCCAAGGCTTGAGATGGCATGACTCTTCCACTGCAATGAGGTAGAAGGCCCATCCTCTGCCTTCAGGGCAAACCCACCCTCTCCACATGCTTGGGTAGGTTGGCTCTCCTGGCCTAAGGCTTCTTGAGTTCAGACCCCAGCCTCTATGGTTTTGCCTCTAAAATTACTTTTCCTCCAATGTGTCCCTTCTCTGTTCCTCTCAATCCCGAGTGGCAGTAGTTCTCTTTAAACAGATCCTACAACACTCTCACTGGCTTTCTATGCAGTAGCCTTAGATCATGCTTATCAGCCCTAAGGAGTTTCCACAAATACTTATTGGATAACTCCATGTTCAGTCCTGGCTTTATCTGAAATGGCTGACTGATTCCACATTTGGCCAAACCCTGATGTCTCCCTTCCTGGAAGCCCAGAATTTTTCAGAACATGAATTTCTGATTTCCTTGTACACAAGAGTTTAGTTCTCAGCTTATCTCTTTCCTGTCACACTGCACTATAAGCTGCTAGGAGAAACCATACTACATTTTCCATATTTAATTTGGAGTTCTCTTCTGCTAAATACCCAAGATCATGCCTTTTAAAATCTGCCTTCCAGCCAAACCCAGTACTTAATTTTGCCAGATTATCTGCCATTTCAAAACAAGGCTCACCTTCCTTCCAGGCTATAATAACACATGCCTTATTTTTGTCTAAGTCTTTATCAGAAATGTCTTTAGAGTCCACATTTCTACCAACAGTCTCTTCAAAGCATTCTGGGCCTTCTTTATCAAGCTTCTTACAACTCCTCCAGAATCTTCCCTTCATTCATTTAAAAAGCCATTCCAACATGTTTGGTAATTGCAAACTGTAGCAGTACCTCACTCTTGGTATCAAAATCTGTCTTAGTTTGTTAGCTTCCAGAATGCAATATACCAGAAACAGAATGGTTTTTAAAAAGGGGAATTTAATGAGTTGCTAGTTTACAGTTTTAAGGCCAAGAAAATGTCTCAATTAAAATGAGTCTATAGAAATGTCCAATTTAAGGCATCTGGGGAAAGATAACTTGGTTATCTAACTTGTAGATACAGAGTTAATACATGTAAATACCTAGAATATTGCCTTACTACATACTAAGCACTAATTAAAGGCTTTGTATTAACATTGGCACTCAACATATTTCATGTCTTGATAAAATAATAAAGAATAAATGATAGTATTTGGACAGGGTACTGAGAAAATTGAGAAAGGATTGGGGTATATAAATGGGGCTTGGTAAGACATTTCATTATTTTAAAATATTACATTATGACAATAAAAATAAAATACAAAATGATAGGGGAGATTGAACTTGTATAAAAAATTACACCCTCTGTGTGGAAGCACCTGCAGGAGAGGAAATTTAGAGGTGCAAGTTGGGGGAAATAATAGGAAGGAACTGGAGAAGTATTATAGTGACAGTTTTTCCATAATTTTGCTTTTGTGAAAATTGGATCTAGTGATTACATTTGCAAATATGTAAGTAGTTGTATGAGCAGTCTGAGAGTCTAAGGACCATTGTTAAAAGCGACTCCTATGCAGATAATATGAAAAAATAGAGTGACCACTGGAAAGAGTGGTGGCTTCACTGGAGATGAAGTCAAAGGAGCAGAATTTTAGACTTTGCTTTGTCATTGTCTATGATCTCTACCTTCTTAGTGCTTCTCTAAGAAGGCCTCATTTTCCTCATTTATAAAACAGAGCTATAAACATTTGTGAAAAATGATATAAGAGCTAGTTATTAAAATTAAAATACTATACAACCTTGCTGGCATTATTATTTCTATTAACAGAAATAAAAATAAGCAGGAACATATAGCCTCTAGCCTTAATAAATTTTCATCAAATAGAGCATGTATAAGTGCTACAATTTAATGGCCACAAGAAGCAAAGAGACTCGAAAAAAGTTTCACATTGGAAGTGTGAAGGAGGTGGTTTTTGAGGTTGGCCATTGAGGTTGACCATGGAGGTAGGATTTGGACATCTGACAGTGTAGGCAGGATATAAGGTGAAGAGAACAGCAGGAATATGATGATGTGATAAAGAAGGGATTTGATTTAACTGGGATGTAGAATCATGAAGTAATTGGTGGGGAATATGAATTGAAAATTAGATGGATTCAGATCATAGTCTAATTAGCTTGAGGATTTAGGGCTTTTTGCTTGTCAGAAGGGCCCAACAAAGATAATTTTAATCTGTACTGTGCCTCAATTGGAGAGGTGGCTTTGTGTTGGGGTCTCAGGATTGAAGAGTGATTGGAATTGTGGGAACTTTTTAAGATCTAGTGCCACAGCCTGAAGTGAGAATGATGGTGATGATAAAACAGTAATTGCAATGGACAACTTATTGAGTTCTTACTATATTTCAGGCACATTATGTGCCTTATCTCATATAATTCCCCTCTGTAGGGCCTATTATTTGACTTCCTTTTATAGTTGAGGGATCTGAAACTCAAAGTGTTGTATCCTGCCCTAGGTCAAGAAGTGGCATTGAAATGTAAGAGTGCCCACCCATAAAATCCAAGTTTTTCAACACAATAATGATCAGAAATACAGTCTTTCCCAACTTTCATTTTTTTAATAAATTAATCTTCTGGGTTTTGAGGTGTTTTTTTTTACAGATTGGAAGGATTTTTTTGTTTTGTTTTGTTTTATAGAGTGAAGGATGAAATCTCAAGATAGAGTAGGTACCAATGAGCCATCAATGACAGGAAGAAGTTCTTCTGCTCTACATCAGTTTACACATGCTTTACCCACCCCCAAGGCTGGTCAGTCCCTCTTTGTGGCCTGACCTAGTACAGGCCCTAAGAACTAACTTTCAGAGCTGAACAGCAATAATTACCAGGAAGTTTTTCTATTTAAAACTATTAATTAGTTCCTCTGAAACTTGTTTAGGAGTGTAGGATCCAGGGAAATAATTTATTTCAAGTTTGGTAATTGCTCTTCTCTGAGAGCCCAATCATCAATTTTAATAATGCCCAAGACATCTCATTAGAAAGGGAACCAGTAACAGCTGTTACTCTTTGGAGCCTCTCTCACACTGGCAAGAATAGTTAGCATTTTTCTCTAATGACTTTTCTGAAGAATTAACTGCTGGCTAATTCAGGCTCCAAACTCATACATATTTTTAAGTCACAGAAATGTTAGCACTGAAAACTGCCTTATAGGTGATCTGGACTGAGTCTTTTCTTTGGCACTTGAGGGAGATAAGAATGTGGGCAAAAAATCTCTTCAAAATCACAAAGCTAATTAGAAGCATGCCCAGGCTTAGAATCTGGCCCTCCTGGTATTTAGAGCCATTACCCCTTTTTCCATATGTTAAAAAAAGGAAGAATGGAAGCAAGAAAAGAAAGATCAAATAGCTATCACATTAGAAAGGGAATATTAAACATTTTATGTTTAAATTATGATGCTTCCCAAAGGACCTTCTTCTTTCTTAAAAAAAAAAAAAGAACATGTGTTATACAGATGTGTAAATCTAAGGTAGGACAGTGAAAGAGATTATTTTAAAGGGGTTGGTACTTCCTTGTACTTTGTTACATAGCCAATAAGTTAAAAGAAATAGCTTTGACCACTTAGGGAAATAATGATACTTGTTTCCCCCCCTTCTACTTTGTTATTTTTTTCTAATTCACTTAAAAAAAAAATTCCCTGGACCTTTCCAGGGTAGAGATGTTTTGATTGATATAAACTTTGGAATGGATATATTATGAAAGGAAACATATAATTATATATGCTATATTTCTTATATATATAAGCTGTGTGCATAAATGTATATGACATGACAGAGCACATATATGACAGGGCAAACATAATATTAGCTGTGGCCAATGACCCCTGCTAAGGATGGAAGACCTGAAATGATGAGTTTAAAATAATTGGATATTACAGAGCTAAAATTTAAGATAAAGATGAGAAAGTTGCAATAAAATCCATGTGGAATTTTCTTCCTTTGACAAATCATGAAAAACACACACAATTTGTTGTCTATATTTGGCAGTGTTTATACTATTTATTTTTCAGTGTTATTTTCTATATTGAAAAACTGATATATGTTTATGGTAAACATTCCAAGAAAGTATGTAAATGAGTACACAATTAGAACTAAGTGGTTATCACAACTCAGCTCTCCAGTTTCCAGTGATTATTGTCAATGGTGACTTGTGTTTCTTGCCAGAAGATTTTTATCCATTTACAAGCGTAGTCATGAATATGTCCTTAAATATACACACTCAGGCAAATGGGAAACTGTGGTACACATTGTTTTTTTTTTTAATTAAAAGCTAGGAGATAATCTTATATTAGCACATTAATTTATTAGTTTAATTAATTATTTCAACAAATATTTATCATGTCATACTGTGCTAAGTGCTATGCAGAGGGGTTTGCTAAGGCAGAGATGAAATACACTGGTGAACAAATATGGACATAGCTTTATCAGCACTTACAGTTTGAGAAAAAGACAAGAAACTTATAATCACAAATAGATGTAAATTTTATACCATTGTAAGTGCTGTGAAGTAAGGATTTTTGGTCATGGATGCTTTGAAGAAGTGAATTTTATTTAAAAATATTTACAGTAGAATTTGGCTCATGGAAAGTGTTTGCTTGTTGAGCCTATGTTTGAATGAACTAAACATGAATACAATGGCATTACTTATGTTTTAGTTTGCAAATGCTGCCAGAATACAATATACCAGAAATAAGTTAGCTCTTATAAGGGGGATTTATTAAGTTACAAGTTTACTTTCTATGGCTATGAAAATGTCCTAACTAAGACATCCAGAAAAAGACAACTTGGCTCAAGAAAGGCCAATGACATCTGGACACCTCTGTCAGTTGGGAAGGTACATGGCTGGTATCTGCTGAATCTGTGGCTTCTGGTTTCAAATCACTTCCCTGGGGGCATTTTCTTTCTTCATCTCTAAACATCTCTGTCTGTGCCTGCTATAAGATTTTTCCAAAACAGTCTCCTATTAAAGGATTCCAGTAAATGGATTAACACCCACTTTGAATAGGCAGAGATACATCTCCATGGAAACCACCTAATTAGAAGGTCTTACCCACAATTGGATGGGTCATGTCTCCATGGAAACAACTTAATAAAAAGGTCCCACCCTAAATAGTAGGTATGCTCCTACAAGATTGGAATAAGATAAGAACATGTCTTTTCTTGGGTACATAACAATTTCCAACCAGCACATTTCACCATCTGGACCCCAAAAAGACATGTTCTTTTTCCCATTTACAAAACATATTCATTCTATCACAATATTACAAAAGGCAAAGCATTTCAGTAAGAACATAAATACAACACAATGTCAGGAACAGTACAAAATCTCATCAAAGTAAGTTACAGGCATGGTTTGTCCTACAGCAAAATTCTCCTCTGGCTTTGGACCTGTGAAAACTCAGAACAAGTTGTCTGTTGCCAATATACAAAAGAGGGACAGTCATAGGATAAATGTTACATTTCCATAGGGAAAAATTGGAAGAAAAACAGGGGTCACTAGATCCAAACTGTTCTGAAAACCTACAGGGTGAACTTCATTAGATTTCAAAGTCTGAGAGTATTTGTCATCCTTGGGGCTTGGGAGAGCTGCAGTCCCATCCTCTCTAAGGACTTACACAGTGTTCCTGTTCTCTCCATAGACAGAAATGAGGGTTGCAACATTGGAGGGGCATATTGTATACCGTGCTTGCAGTTATAATTTTGCACCACTAGACTCTCTTCCTTGAAGGTAGAGGCTTCACTTCACTTTTGATTTTTTCTTTTTTAATCAATTGCTATGCCTGTTGAGTGGTAGATAAATTTGATTTTTAAATGAATGACCAAAACTATACTATTTTATTCTGGATAGACTATGCTACAGTTTAAGTTTTTGGAAAACTTCATCATTCCTCTTAAGTGGTGACTCTGAGATCCAAGTTCTTTCTACATTTGATCCTGTCACTACAATACATAACTACAATGACTTGACAAGAGAGTGAGAAAGAGGATAGACGAATGTATTGGATTTTTTGGCCAGAAAAGAAATAACATACCTCACTTTTGTCCGTGTCCTTTTGGTCAGAATGTAGTTATGTGGCGCCAACTTAACTACAAAGGAGGCTGGGAAATATGCCATTTCTTGTTTGAAGCAACCAGTCTCATTTGAAATTCTTTAATGTGAAATCCAGTAATATTTCATTTGGAAGAGTTTTCTGACAATGTTTACAATGAACTCTCAGTGTATCCTTACCTACTTCCTCCCCTTGGCAATGTTGTCATACTGTTTAAGCCTACTCTTCCTCTTCTTTTATTGCTTTTCAGAATAATAAATGATAAATGCTTTCAATGTTTGCCTGGCAACTATTTTTAGAAATCCAGTCTAGAAAGCCAAAGTTCTAAGAAATTTCATCTAGTTTCCCCTTTCATGCCCAAATTCCTTTGGTAAAATCTATCTCAGAAAGTGTCAACACTCTAGAAGGCTTTCATTTTGAGGGATGTAACTCTGAAGTATGGAGTTTATGGAGAACAGGATGGAATCCATGGGCTCTCTTGAACACATATGCACACTAGCAAAATATTCCATGTTCATTTCAACTTTGATATCTTAAAGCTGGTCTATATCTTCCCTAAGATTAATGGACTTCAAATTAAGAACCCTTGTTCTGATAGAGTAGAGAAGGTACTTTATGTTGGAGGTAGAATTGCTACTGCATCTAAGACATGCAAATGCATTGCAAGAGTTATGATTACCCAAGGTCTGAGATATACAAGACTATATCTTCATGATCTTGAACAAGTCATGATAATTTCCTAGAAACACATTAGATGATTTGTTTCCTGCTGAATCTCCAGTGTTTAGCACATATTGGCCTATAGTCAATGTTCAATAAATATTTGGCCTGTGGGCTAAACAGGGCTTAACTTATTTCTATATATATGGTCTTTGATCTAAAATCAGAATTATGAAACTAAAAAAGTAAAGTTGTAAAGTAAAGAAACCAAAATAATTTCACTTATTCAGTCACTCATGTATGAAGACTGAGAAAATCCTACTGCCAATGCCAACAGGCTGAAACTGAGAAAGTAGCTGCTGGAAGAGGGCATAATTAGGGCACAGATTATCTCTAGAAATCTGGCCCTCAGACATATGTGTACATGTTTCATGGTTTACTGAAGGGCAAACATGCAAAAGAAAACTGACTCTTGAAGAGGATAAAAGGTTTATTTTCATTTTTATTCTTATTCACTTGTCATATTGCCTCTCCAGCCTCCTGCTCTGGAAAAATAAGCCATTTTATAAATTAGAAGTATAGAAGGGGAGTTAGCCATACACAAATACAGAAGGTCTTTATTATTCAGTGAAAATTGAGATCAGGAAAATGTCTATTAATGGTAATATACAGGGGTAACCATATTAACATATTCTTGTATATTATAATAAAGTGTTTGATTGAAATCAATCTTGGAAAATAAAAAATAATGAAATTATAATTATATATACATATGTATATAGTTCAACTATATATCAATTCATAGAACTAATAAAAATTAAGTATCAAAGGGGGATATGATATTTCCAATATGGCTCACTTATAAAGGGGTCATTTTCACAAAATACGGTTTCTCAAGAGTTTCCTCTTAATTTGTGTATACTTAATTCTCTTTTGAAGCAGCAAATATATTAAAATCCATATTGGTATTCCTTTATTCAATTACTAAATGGGGAAAACTCAGGTCTTCATTGCTCATTTGACTCATCTGAAATTTGAACACTTATCTAATGTGACATTCCCTGACTTCTGAAATTCTGCATCATTTTCACAATTGACAATTTCTTCTGTCATCAATTTTTATTATGTTTGCATTTTATTGTCAGAGGATAGGCTCTACATGCAATTGAGTGCTAGTCAGCCCTTAAATGAAATGACATTCTGAGATATGCTACAACATGGATGAAACTGGAAACTGGCAGGCCATGATGGCTCATTGGCAGAGTTCTCACCTGCCATGCCAGAGACCTGGGTTCAATTCCCAGTGCCTGCCCATGCAAAAAAAAAAAAAAAAAAAAAAAAATGAAGAAGAACCTGGAAACATCATGCTTGATGAGATAAACTAGATACAAATATTGAGTGACTCCATTCTGTTATATCCAAAATAAACAAATTGATAAAGTTGGAAAGTTGGTTAGGGGTTACCAGGGGTTGGGGGGAGGGGAGAAGGGGGAGTTATTGTTTAATGAGTAAAGAATTTCTGTTTGAGGTGATGAAAGTGTTTTGGTAATGGACAGTGATGAGGAAGGACAGTAATGCAAATGTAAATGATGCCACAGAATTGTACACTTAAAAATAGTATAATTGGCAACTTCATGTGATATATATGTTACCACAATTAAAAATAAAAGTAAATGGAAGGCTGACCTTCAAATAACTTGACTTCTTGGTTCAGAAAATTAGCTAATGTGAAGCAGAAAGCTATGATAAGTGTTCTCTTTTATTTGAGTATACTTTTGTTTATGACTTATTTCTCAACATAACCACACAATGACTAATATTTGGGTAATAAATACATATTACAGAGCCTCGAGTTTTATTCCATTTCCCTACTTCTCCAACTCAGTACCTCTTGCATTTAGGAATCTCATAATAGAACCCCTTATTTTTTATCTCAGTTTCATGTTTGATATCTTGCCAATATGCCTCTCCTTCTTAACATTTCTTTTCTTCTTCTCAGAGTACCTCCAGATAAGGATTCATGCAAAATTAGCAATTTCACATTACCAGAAAAACAATAGTTGCAATTTTTAAGTTTAGCACCTTCCTTCCCCCAGAAAAAATTATAAAAAGCACTTCAATGCTCAATATAGAAAGGAAAAACAGCAGCAACAATATTAATATTAATTCTTAACTTATATAATGCTTAGTTCTAAACACTTTAAGTGTATTGATTTATTTGTCATTTTATTATTTGGAAATGCATAAACACATCAGTGGAACATTTTCTATTTTTTTTTAAAGCAATTCATTTCCGTAAGAAATGTCTCCTCTACGCATTTTCATTTTTTCAATTGTATCTTTTTCAGAAAAGTTTCTCACTGATCTAGATATAGCTTTGATCACATTGCATATTTGATTGTTGAATGAGATGCTATACTCAAAATGCTCAGCCCTGAGCCAGGTATTTGTAAGATCTTAGAATTGTATCCATCATCTTATAAGACTTGAGGATGGGTTCTGAAGTGGAAGGAATTCAGAGTTCTCCATGTTAGGCACAGTACTTTGTGCAGAGTGTACTGGGTCTGGAGTACAAGATAAATCCAAGAGAAATTTCTGCAAAAACAAAAACAAAAACTGGCAAGACCTGCAGTTTTCATGCAAAGAGTTCATTTGAGGTATATAAGTTTGGATATGTTATCTCCCTACAATCAAGTCTGTATTATAATCATTCATTCTTCCATCAAATATTTATTTCGTACTTCTATGCCTTTACATATATGGTTTTCTTTGCTAGAAATGTCCTTTGTATCACTAGAGTCTAGTCAGGAGACCACAATTATTTTAAAAGAGAAAATTAAAAAATAAAGAAATGCTTTTTAGGTATTGCAGAATTGAAAAGGCCGAAAGGATAAACTAAGGTATAACAGAGGTAGAAACTTCAGGAAGCAGCTACCACACAGGGTGAGGCACCAGAGGGAAAAGACTGAAATTATCAACTCTCCTGCAAAGCCAAAACTTGGATCTTACAGAAGGGTTTGCTGCCCAGCTAGTGCTGGTGTTTCTGAGTGTGAAGGATTTTCTCTGTGAGCTCAGACCCTGGCTCTGAGGAGAGGATGACAGACAGCTGGGCTGGTACCTTTGGGGAGGTACAATAAGGCCAGATCAATGAATGCTGGAAAAGCAAAAAACTGGACTCAACTGCTACTACTGGAATAAAAGGACTACGGCCTGGAAGAAGCACTTCTAGATTGATAGGAACAGGAAATAAAAACAGGAAGCAGTCTTCTATCCCTCTTCCAGCTCTTCAACTTCTCTTTTGAACTCCTTGTGGATAGAAGATAATAGAAGACCAGCTGCCAAAAGAGGGATGTGGCTGGCAGAGTCCCAGACAAAGCATCCTAAAGCAAAGGCAATAGCTTAATAATTGTCACACTCTTCAATTAAGTTTTATATTTTTGCTAAGTTTTCAAAACGAATACATATCTCCTTCTCCACTGAAAAAAAAAAACTTTGTTGGGTATATTTGCAACTTCTACAGTGCCCCTAAAAATATCTAGCACACATTCCATTTTTTAAAAAAAAATTTTTATTGATAAATATTCACATACATACATTCCATACATGGTGTGGCTCACAAATCTTCACACAGTTGTGTATTCATCACCATGATAATTTTTAGAACATTTGCATCATTCCAGAAAAAGAAATAAAAAGAAAAAACAAAAAAACTCATACATACCATATCCTTTACCCCTCGCTATCATTGACCATTTGTATTTCCATTTACCCAATTTATCTTACCCTTTGTCCCCCTATTATTTGTTTATTCTTTATCCATATGTTTTTACTCATCTGTCTATACCTTGGATTAAAGAAGCATCAGGCACCAGGTGTTCTAGCTTGCTAGGTCCTGGAATGCAACACACCAGAGACAGATTGGCTTTTTTTTTTTAATTTGCATATGGGCAGGAGGCACCAGGGATCGAACTCCAGACCTCCAGCATGGCAGGTCAGAGCTCTGCCTGCTGAGCCAGGGCAGCCACCCGACAGATTGCCTTTTAATAAAAGGGGATTTATTTTGTTAGTTCTTCAGAGGAAAGGCAACTAACTTTTGGCTGAGGTTCTTTCTTACATGAGAAGGCACAGGGTGGTCTCTGCTGGCCTTCTCTCCAGGACTCTGGATTCCAGCAACTTACCCCAGGGTGATTTCTTTCTGCATCTCCAAAGGCCTGGGCTGAGCTGCAAGTGCTGAGATGAGATATTCTGAGCTGCTTGGGCTGTGTTATGTTGAGCTCTCTCATTTAAGCACCAGCTAATTAAATCAAACATCAGTCATTGCAGTAGGCATGCCTCCTAGCTGACTGCAGATGTCATTAGCAACAGATGAGGTTCACATACCATTGGCTCATGTCCACAGCCACAGAACTAGGTACCTTCACCTGGACAAGTTGACAACTGAGTTTAGCTACCACACCAGGTTTCACAATCTCACAGTCACATTGTAAAAGTTATATCTTTATACTATAATCTTAAAAAATCAATGCTACTGGGATACAGCTCAATAGTTTCTGGTAAATCCCTCCAGCCACTCCAATACACCATAAAAAGGGGATATCTATATAATGCATAAGAATAACATCCAGGATAACTTCTTGATTCTGTTTGAAATCTCTCAGCCACTGAAACTTTACTTTGTCTCATTTCTCTTTTCCCCCTTTTGGTCAAGAAGGCTTTCTTAATTCCATGATGCTGGGTCCTGACTCATCCCAGGATTTCTGTCCCATGTTTTCAGGGAGATTTTCACCCCTGGGAGTCATGTCCCACATAATGGGGAGGGCAGTAAGTTTACCTGCTGAGTTGGCTTAGAGAGAGAGGCCACATCTGAGCAACAAAAAATTTAGACATACATTTTCTGTAGGTTTAGCCTATCCTTTGCAGGAATAAGTTTCATAGGGACAAGTTCCAAGATTGAGGGCTCTATCTATCAATTTGCTTGTCCCCATTGCTTGTGAGAATATCAGAAATTCTCCTAATGGGGAAGTTGAATATTTCTTCCTTTCTCCTCAGTTGGCCTTGAAAATACTTCTGCCCAAATTTATCTGGGATATATTGGGGCATCACACTAACCTGTGTGATTAGTGTGGACAAACCAACAGGATCTCACACCTTATTCAAGATTCCATGTACTTTTGGTGTTCAGCTAAACTGACCATACAAGTTAAAATAGGAAATGCAGTACCCAAAACATAAATTTTCACCAAATAAACTTCTCTTCTCCCTTTGATCTCACACAGAAGTTGAAGTTTTAAAATATGGACCATATCATCCTTTACCCTGCATTCTGATTTACCTTAGTCCTATCCAGATCAGCTTCATTCATATTTCTACTTGAAGTCTGAAACCTTCTTCAACATAAAAAAAAGTTCCTGTATGGGGTACTGCTGACTTTCATAGCTCTAACTCTGAGTCTTTAACTCTGAATCTCAGGTGTAACTTAAATACCCCAAGTTTCTGGGAAAGACCAAGTTATAAATAAACAGCTCAGTCTCTCAGAATTTAGAAATAACAGTTATAACTCCTAAATCTGTGTGATATCTGTTAACAGCTTGCAATCTAGGACTCTTTATAATAAGCCCCAACTTGATAACTCATGTTCTGGACTTCAGGTCACCAAGTTTTTATATTATAGTTAGTCTATATGAGTGAGGCATGATCATATTCATCTTTTTGATCCTGACATTGCATTCAACATACAGCCCTTAAGGTTCATACACCTAGTTGCGTGCCTCACAGCTTCATTCTTTCTTGTGTCCACCCAGTAGTTGACTGCGTGTATCCACCATAGTTCCCCTTCCATTCTTCAGTCATTGTACACTTAGGACACCTTCACCCATTGTGGATCAGGAACAATGCCACCATAAACACCAGTGTGCAAATGTGCTTTTGTATCCCCACACTCAGTTCCTCCAGGTACATCATTCCTTTTTCCTATTATTGTACCTTAAGCATAAATCTATTACATTTATTGCACTTATTTGATTATGTAATTGTTTCTCAATAGGTAGTTCTTTCCTTTAGGGCAGGGCCCATGTCTTATTTATCCTTTATTCCCAGTGCCTGACCTAGTTCCTAAAGCATGTATGTGCTTGATAGATATGCAGGATGTAGCTGTAGTTAAGAGGATATATTTTGGAGTTGGGAAGACCTGGGTTTGAATCTTGTCTATTGGTGCAAGTCACTAATTGCATGAATGAGCACAATTTATGCAAAACCATTTCTAGTCCTCAGAATCTCAACAGTAAATTAATTCTTGTGGCTTTTCAAAGCAATCACATCCCTCTTATCTCTGAAGATTATATACCTCCTCTTAGCAGTAACTCTTCAGGTATCCAGTTTTCTCCTTCATTTAAAAAAAAAAACAATATTGGGGTAACATCTCTTACTGTCACCTCTAGCATGTAGAAAAGAGTCCCATTGAGAATTTTAAGAATACTGATGTTCTTCTCATTAATTCTTTTACTTGGGACTTGCCGAAAGAATGTCCCCTGTGCTCTCTTTCAAGGTGTATGCTTAGAGTAAGCAGTTCTCAAAATGTGGTCTAGGGACCTTTTGGGGTCCCTGAAAACTTTCAGGGAGTCCATAAAGTCAAAACTATTTTCATAATACTCCAAGACTGATATTGGGCTTTAATTTCTCATTGCTTTTTGTAGGAGTGAGGGTTGATGGAAAACCTGCAGAATTTATTGGGAGCAGCTGGCTTCAGAGTGGCATTGGCAGTAAACTGTGGAGACTTATCTGCTTAATTGGAGGACAGTCTGAGAGGGAGAGAATTTTTGTTTTTTCTTAAACCCCAAGGTCTTTTTAGCTATCTCTTGTATGTAGGGAGTAATATACTGAAAAGTAGGCACTCTGTTTTATCACAAAATGTATGCATGCTTTTTGTCACGTAAACCCTGCAGTATATAAGCAGGAACTAGTTAAGAATCACATTGTCTGTTGTCACTGAGCTTCAGACCCCTTGATCCTGTCTGTCTCACTCATCATTCCTTAATGTCCTTTGTGCTCCACTCCAACGTAGAAGCAACAGCTTTTAATCTTTAAAAAATACTATTTGTTGAATGTTGACATATTATCAAAGAGAGTCAAAATGATCTGAAAAAGCTATTTAAATGTTCTTTCATTTTCCAACTGCATAGACTTGAACCAAAGCAATTTATTTCAACAGAATGGATGCAGATGCTTATCTAAGAATCCATCTGTGCCCTATTAAGCTGGGCATTTATGCCAAAATGTAAAACAATACCAGTCAGCTTGCTATATATTTTATGGAAAATGTAGCTTTTAAATAAAAATCTATTATTTCTAATATCATGTAATGGATTTATTATTGCTCTTTAAAATGAATGAATAAATAAATATTGACATTTTATCAGTTTAAAGAAAGTAAAGGGGTGCTGAATACAAAAGATAGGAGGACCACAGGTTTAGTTGATGGTTGAGCAGTTGCATATAATTAATGCAGTCCAACATTCTCATTTCCCCAAGCTTTTGCTTTCTTTCCTTTCCAGTATGTGGGGATGGTCTCACATCTCAATATTGACCATAGGCCTCTGTTGATGTTACTTCATGAGAAAGACACCTTTGATCAACATCCTTTAAATCCATCCCCAGGCATGTTCCCAGACACTGCTTATGACTATTAGCAATATCCTACCTCTCCTAAGGTGTACATGCCATGTCCTTCCAGACGTCCTTATTTCCCCATCAGTGTTATACTTGAATATAACTCTCCTTTGGGCCTAGAAGCAAAGTGGTTTATTGTGGGTAGGGAATGAGAAGATAGTGGCATCCCTTGCAAGTCAACTGCCCTACATAACAACGTGGAAAAGTTTCTTCTTATTTTTCCTCTGAGAGAGTGGAGAAGGAAAAACTTTCAGAGACAGGAAATTTATGGATGCTTGGTTCAAAGTTCTTATCACTAACTCTAAGACATGTTACTTCCCAAATATCTTTCTGATCCTTCTTTCTCCAAACCCTATTTTATCCAACTAAATATCTGCTCTCACTTCAGTGCCAGATATCTGCTCTCACTTGGGTTTCTATAAACCATCTGAACTAGCACCTCTGCATACACACTTCCATTTTTCACATTGTATAGAGAGGGTCTTTTCCTTTGTTTGCTTGGTTGGTTTTGAGCACATCATTCAACAGATTAAAATACTTCAATGGTTCCCCATTGTACTTTAGTTTTACACCAAAATCTTTAACACTTCTTATGTTTGTTTTGCTCATCTTTGGGTGCTTTTAGTTGATATTTGTGGAAACCCTTTCCCTACGGTACCTGATTTAATCTATACATCACCCTTATGAGCACAACAGACTTATCCCTGTCTCATAGATAAGGAAACTGGAGAATTAGTGAGTTGAAATACATTTTTCACCATAGTACTAGTGAATTGTAGACCTGGCATTCATGCTTAGACAACTTCTGTCCTGTTCTTGTACTTATTAAACCAATATAAGTCCTTATTTTGCCTCATTAAAAAAAAATCTCCTTCAACATCTTACTCAAATCTGGCTACATAGGAGTTGCTTGACAAATTCTGTATGCTTTAAATGAGTAAATGTACTCATGGTCTGATGAGGGTACAAGCAGTATTTGCAGTAACCATGACTTTGGGCTAATCAATACATTCACTGTCTCTTAATTTCATTTTTAATTAAAATTGGGACAATTTGTTCAAGTGATAGTCAACATGTCTCAGGATTGAAGCTCTATTGTCTTTGCCTTTCATTATTATTATTATCATTATAATTATCCTTATAAACTATAGATAATTCTTGAACATCTGTTAAGTATAGACTATTTTGTTGTTATTCATTTCTATGAATTTTTAAAATATAAATGCATAACTTGAATGCAAATTAAACTAGCCTTTTAGAGTTATTTGACCAATTCTGCTCCTGATGAATGATATCTCTCTACTTCATTACAGAAAGAAAAATGAGCATTTTAATGAGCAGTTGATGATTCTCTTTACATTTAGAGGATATCCCAAAGGGATGCTCAAGACTATATGTTGTTCCACAGTTGTTAACATTGGAATGACAATGCTTGGAGTGGGTGGATGGCACTTGCTATTCTAAGGTAAGGTTGGAAGTTCTGAACTTCAGCTGAAATTGAAATGTGACTATTCATATTCATGATAGTAAGCACAACATTAAATTGACTAGAGGAAAAAGTGCAGTAAAACACAGTATGGACAAAAGGCCAAAAAAAAAAACCAAAAAGTGAAAAAGAACAAACCAAACAAAAACAAAACAACTCTTAATGTGATCATACCATAATGGAATTCTCCTTTTTGAAATAAAATAAGATTTATTGCTCCATAATATTTGTTAAAGAAAGTTAAAGAGCCTAAAATGTACTCTCTTCAGGCCTTATTTCCTTGGTCAGTGAAACAGAGAACTTGGTGTGACTTGATGGATTTTTCATTATGATAAACTCTCTACAGCCATCTCCCACTGTCTTTGTTCTTATCATGCAGGGACCATATTAGTCCACTGAGTTGGTTAATGTGCAGAAAAATTGGATTGGGTCAAACTTTCATGACATTAAAATGTTTCTTTGGGTGGGCAACTGTGGGTCAGTGGCAGAGTTCTCGCCTGCCATGCTGGAGACATGGGTTCGATTCCTGGAGCCTGCCTATGTTAAAAAAAAAATTGTATGTCACTTAATACTGAACAGTTATAATTAATGTATAATTAAGAATACTTGATTAAAGTTCTAGATGGAATGTAACAGACAGCAGGTGCATTAAGCCTTGAACACAGTGAAATCTCACTGAGATCAGCTCCTTTTTGTGTGACCCTTGCCAGGGGCAACTATTTCTTAGGAAGACTTATGGTGCAGAAAGATATCTGATATGATGGAAAGGAGAAATGTTTTTTGTGGAGTGAGATTTCCAGCACCCCTTGAATCAAACAAGGCATATAGCCAACTTTAAATCTATTAACTAATATAGCTCAAGTAAAAATTTGTGTCTCTACAGATAAGAATGTATATGAAAACTATTAAATAATTATAGATTATATTTTATTCTTTCTCATTATAAGGAATCTCTGCAGAAATGATTTCTGAAGTTAGTATCAAAAAGGCAATATGTTGTTCACCTTTTTGCTTGAGTGCTTGTCTTATGGACATTTCTAACTGTATATTTTGTCTGTAGGAAGTTTCAAATCATAGTCATAGATAGGACTCCTCATGTGACAGGTTTCATCTCCATTTCCATGTTATGTCTTGTTTTTCCTTTTCACATATTCTTTTTATTTTTGTATGCTGTATGGCCGAGGTCACATTTCATTCTTTTTCCATGTGAGTATCCATTATTGCAGCACCACTATCTGTTGAATTTTTGTTTGTTTGGGATTTTGTTCATTTGTTTCCTTGTTTGTTTGTTTGTTTTTGGGAAGTGCATGGGCCGGAAATTGAACCCAGGTCTCTCACATGCCAGATGAAAATTCTACCACTGAGCTACCCTTGCACTCTCCATATCCTTAATTTATGCTATTTGCCTGTAGCCATCAAAAGCCCATTTTTATGCATAAAAGTCTTGAGATATATAGTCATATTTATACACTCAAACACATTAACCTTTTTAAAACTTTTTTTATAGTACAGTATAACATATATACAAAGCAAAGAAATAAAAAAGTAATAGTCTTCAAAGCACTCTTCAACAAGTGGTTACAGGACAGATCCCAGAGTTTGTCATGGGCTACCATAAGATCCTCTCATATTTTTCCTTCTACCTGATCCAGAATATAGGAGGCTAGAGGGCTTAAGTACTTTTTAATCATCACAATTGACTTTTTTTTCCTTCTTTTTTGTGAACAATGACATATATACAAACAAGCTATAAATTTCAAAGCACAGCACCACAATTAGTTGTAGAACATGTTTCAGAGTTTGACATGGGTTATAATTTCAAAATTTTAGGTTTTTACTTCTAGCTGCTCTAAAATACTGGAGACAAAAAAGAGGTATCAATTTAATAATTCAGCATTCATATTCATTTGTTAAGTCCTATCTTCTATGTATAATTCCACCAACACTTTTGATTTTTCCATACCTTTCTTTGGGTTTTTATATGTGGTGGCAATTCTAAATTTCTCATATTGAAAGGTTCTGCCACTAATATGGGGTAGGGAGGTGGACCTATCTGATGTTCTGGAGAGGCTGGGATAGGTTTCAGGACTTATCTGGACCGGGACCATCTGGAGGTTGTAGGTTTCTAGAAAGTTACGCTAGTGTCTGGAACCCTTGTGAAATCTCATATAATGCCCTAGGTGTTCTTTAGCTTAGGCTGGAATGGTCCTGGTTGGGGGTTGGCAGGTTATGATAAGTGGCAAGGTCTACCTGAAGCTTGTGTAGGAGCAACTTCCAGAGTAGCCTCTCTACTCTATTTGAACTCTCTCTGTCACTGATACTTTATTAATTACACTTCTTTTCCCCCTTTTGGTCAGGATATAATCCAAACATATTGTTTTTTGAGGAAAACAGGTGATGTTAGGGAAGAACTATCTCTTGCAATTTTTATTCCCAATTTGGTCTTTGCAAACAAGCTGATCAATTGCCCACCTTGTATAAAAGCCCAAGAAAAAAGAAGAGGCATCTTCTGCATGAGAAAACTTGAAAGTCTGAAGTTTTAGATAGGAATATTTTGCAAATATTTTGGAGTTAGTGGAAATATATCTGCAGGAGGCATCTCTGAGATGAAGTTATGAATTTATGGAGAAGGCAAAGTCCAGTTTTAAACTTCAAGCTTTTCAAAGTGCTTTCTAAAATTTGTGATCTAATTTGAAATCAGAAAGTCCCAAAGAGTTAAAAAAAAAAAAAAAACCTGAGTAAACAGAGTTCTGGAGGGGATGATTTTATTTAAATGTGGCAGAGGGCAATGAGATCAGAACCCATGTCTCCTAATTCTGGACCTTCAGCTACTTCCAGGAATACAATTTGTTGAAAACATAGTTAGCATTCAACAGCCTAAGGGAACTAAAGTGTCACTTATTCCAATCCTCTTTCTGGTATTATGAAGAACTTTTACTTTACCATTATTATCATATAAAAATTTGTCTTAGAGTTAAAAAAATAGAAATTCATATCATTCTAGTAGGATATGTTCTCATCAAATAAGAACAGTTTCAAGAGACCAGTCTCTATTTTTCTAGCTCAATTTTAAGTGCAATGCCTGGCATAATAGCCAGAATAAGATTTTTTTCTAGTTTAAAAGATTTTTAAGCCATGTACCCACAGCAAAAATGTTAGGTCCTCTGCCAACTGAGAACCCTGGTAATGACAATTGTGTTCTTTTTTATTGTGTTCAGTTGCACTAGGGGGTCTCTGGTTGTCACATAGACAAGTGATGATAGTTCTTCCCCCATTACTCAGAAAGTCTGAGGAAAGAAGATTCTCAGTATTCCATCATTACCCAAGACCATGCATTGAGCCAGTGTTTTTTAGCTCTACTGTAGAAGATTCAACCAGTAAAATAAACACAAGTATCCATCAATTAATATGGTCCTACTTCCCCCTGGGGTGTGTTTGATTATCACATATGCAGCTGTGATCTCAAAAATTAAAAATATGAAAGGGAGTCTGGTATTTTAAACAGCAATTTCACAATTTCTACTCTTCTCCAATTTTTGGGCTTCGTTATGAAGAAAGAAAGTTGAATTATGTATAGTTAGTAGTCTTAGCCTTCAGGGAAACTAAAGTCTAATAATCTCCCATATTATTCCAAAATGCAGTTAGTAGAATAAATTTTGCTTCTCTGGGTAAATCTATGGGGAAAAAAGGGGAGAGGTATCAGAGCATCCTATTGAATCGTCTTTTTTTATATTGTTTTTATGGTCCCCTATCACCCTAAATGCAAGCCAAAGAGAAGATAGACAACTCACCCTCTTCCTGAACTAAGGAAAAATTAGATAAAAATATAAGGTGACACACATTGCATAGCAGGCATCATAACTGAGATCTTAAGACAGCAGCACAGAACTGGTTCCTCAGCTATCCAGAAAGGAGCAATGCTCAATTCAGCATCAACAGACACACTATGAGTCATGTAGGTGTGTCACTTGGGATTTTTAATGACCTAAAATGGCAATGCTGGCAAGAGGTTGATGCTGATATCTTAACTCATGATATACTTATTGGTCTTTCTGCAGAACAGAACTGAAATCAAAACTCCATGGAAGAGAAAAATTTCACCAAAGTGAAGGATTTCAGTTTTTTAGGTTTCACAGCTGACTTGCAGTTAAAGAGAGTACTCTTTCTAATCTTCCTCCTCATTTACACCTTCAGTCTGTTGGGGACTATCACTCTGATTTCTCTGATTTGTGTTGATTCTCAATTCCACAAATCCATGTATGTTTTTACTGGGAATCTATCTTTTCTGGACGTTTGGTGTGCTTTTTTCTATGCCCCCCAAATCCTGATAACCTGCATATCTAGAGACAAAAGCATCTCCTTTGCTGGCTGCTTGGCTCAGTTTTTCTTCTCTCCTAGGCTGGCTTATACTGAGTGTTACTTGTTGGCTTTCATGGCTTATGACGGCTATGTGGCCATCTTCAACCCCTTGCTTTATTCCCAAGCAATGTCCCTGAGGATATGTACAAGTCTTGTTGCAGCTTCATATTATGGTGGCTTTCTTTTTTTTTAAATTTATTTATTAATTAAAAAATTAAACATCCAAATAAAACATCAACATACATAATCAGTAATTCATAATATCATCACTGAGTTGCATATTCACCATTTCTTAGAACATTTGCATTAATTCAGAAAAAGAAATAAAAAGACAATAGAAAAAGAAATAAAATGAACACAGGAAAGAAAAAAAAAGATTATACCTACCATACCCCTTACCCCTCGCTTTCATTGATCACTAGCATTTCAAACTAAATTTATTTTAGCATTTGTTCCCCCTATTATTTATTTTTATTCCATATGTTCTACTCCTTTATTGACAAGGTAGATAAAAGGAGCATCAGACACAAGGTTTTCACAATCACACAGTCACATTGTGACAGCTATATCATTATTCAATCATCCTCAAGAAACATGGCTACTGGAACACAGCTCTACATTTTCAGGCATTTCCCTCCAGCCTCTCCATTACATCTTGAATAACAAGATGATATCTACTTAATGCATAAGAATAACCTCCAGGACAACCTCTCGACTCTGTTTGGATTCTCTCAGCCATTGACACTTTGTCTCATTTCACTCTTCCCCCTTTTGGTTGAGAAGGTTTTCTCAATCCCTTGATGCTAAGTCTCAGCTCATTCTAGGGTTTTTCTCAGTCCCTTGATGCTGAGTCTCCGTTCATTCCAAGATCTCTGACCCACATTGCCAGGAAGATCCAAACCCCTGGGAGTCATGTCCCACGTAGAGAGGGGTAGGGTGGTGAGACTGCTCATTCTGTTGGCTGGAGAGAGGGGCCACATCTGAGCAACAAAAGAGTCTCTCTTGAGGGTGACTCTTAGGCTTAAATTTTAAGTAGACTTGACCTATCCTTTGTGGGGTTAAGTTTCATATGAACAAACCCCAAGACTGGGGGCTCAACCAATAGCTTTGGTTGTCCACACTGCTTGTCAGAATATCAAGAATTCAACTTGGGGAAGTTGAATTTCTCCCCATTCTCCTATGGTGGCTTTCTTAACTCAACTATGATCACCAGCAAAACATTTACCCTGAGCTTCTGTGCAAACAGTGTCATTGCTGATTTATTCTGTGATCTGCCCCCTCTTGTGAAGCTGGCATGTGAGGTGAAGAACAGCTACCAGGCTGTGCTCTATTTCATACTTGCCTCAAATATCATTGCTCCCACCATAATTATTCTTGCCTCCTATCTCTTCATCATTGCTGCCATTTTGAGTATCTGCTCTATCCAAGGCTGTCTGAAGCTTTTTCTACTTGTGGCTCACACCTGGCAACTGTCATCTTGTACTATGGTTCAATTATCTTCATTTATTCCAGACCAAGCATTAGCTATGCCTTGGAATGGAATAAAGTGGTGTCTGTATTCTATACTGTGGCGATTTCATTGTTGAATCCCTTGATCTATAGCTTAAGAAATAGAGTTGCCCTGAGGAAAGCATTGGCTAGACCTGAGATATCTTAAATGAAAATACTTGGTAAACAATGGATGTATTTTTAAAAATAATCTCTATGTCATGGTAATCATCTTGGAACTCTCATAAATAAATAAAATAAGAAAAGAGGAAATCATTAGATAATTTGAAGACACAAGTTTGAGTTTGTGTTTTTGAGCTGTATTTTAATGTACTTAAGGATGTTTTAAAAATATTGTAGTATAAATACAACTGTGGTTCTTGGAACATGTGTTGTCTATTTACTTGGAACATAGTCTATAAAACTATCTATATTTTGATATGATTAAAAGAAAAGCTGATTTATTTTTACATTTACTTAACAGTTCATAAGTTGCCTTTACATCTATTCCAATCTGTAAATGTGAAAATGAGAGTCATGACACTTGTTATGGAATAATTCTCAGAATTAAATATTTTTCTTTGAATCATGTAATTCATAGGAGAGAATTAAGGAGTGTAAACTGAGAAATCATGATTCCAATGTAACTACACTACTTATTGAGATAGAATATGAATTAGAAGTTGTGAGAAAACAACCTGCTATAAAGTGGAACTAGAAACAAGTTTTATTATTATATTTTTCTGATTCTTGTTTCTTGGTTTACAATAATACAGAGATAAACTTCCTTAGGTTCACCTCAGAACAAACACCTTTACTTGGGATCAATATGAGTTTCTAGCAATATAATTTTACCCCCAAATTAATGAATCAAGGGTAAAATAGCAGTTGAATGACTAAGAAAGAAATAGATGATAGATTTCAAAAAGCTTTAAATCCTATGTGCTTTATTCAGAATGACAGTCTGTACTTTGTGAAACACTGATTTATAAAAAGCAAAGTTTTGTGAATGGTTGTTGCATTAGTTAGGGTTCTCTAGAGAAACAGAATCAACAGGGAACACTTGCAAATATAAAATTTATAAAAATGTCTCACCTGACTGTGGGAATGCAAAGTTCAAAATCCGCAGGGCAGACTGTGAAGCTGATGATTCCAATGGAGGAGCTGGATGAACTCCAGTGGAAAGGCTCACTGGCTAAAGCAGGAATAGAGCCTGTCTCTTCTGAATCCTCCTTAAAAGGTTTCCAGTGATTAGATTGAGCATCACTCATTGCAGAAGACATTCCCATTGTCTGATTACAAATGGAATCAGCTGTGGATGCAGCTGATGTGATCATGATCTAATTCTATGAAATGTCCTCATTGCAACATACAGGCCAGCACTTGCCCAACCAGACAAACAGGTACCACCTCTTGGCCAAGTTGACACATAAACCTGACCATGATAGTTGTATTAGATTGCTTTTTCACTTTTATGTAAAAATAAAATCATAATTAAAAATGAAGACTAATTCAATGTGATGCAACATATTTCCTACATGTAACAGCATTTTTAAATATAAAAAATGAGGTTGTGTCAAAATAAAAAGTTCACATCATTTGATAGATAGGTTCATGTTATTTGATTGATAAGTATCTGAAATATCAGACAAGGAAGTACAGCATGGACAGAGCAAAGAGTATGAGGCAAGGAACAGTTATGGAGAACATGATATGTTCTAAAACATCTAATTAATATAATTTCAAATATTTCTCTGAAACATTTAATATTAATATCAACACATTCATATGGGCTAATTTTTATTAAAACACTTCTCATTTTACCATACCCTAAATAATGTATCATCTCCAAACTATGAATGAATTATAACTGAGTCTTTGGAGACAAAGTAAATTTGTTTAGGTTGTTGCATGGAAGAAGTCCCAAAGGATGGAGAAGAAAACATATATTGCATCTAACAAAGGCACTCCAAACATCAAGGGGGAGGGAAAAGGGTGACATTTCTACCTTTTGTATTAGGTTTCTGTGGTAAAAATATCATTGACCACTTCTTTCTGTGATGCATCACCACTGGTGAAAATGTCCTGCACAGACACCCAAGTCTAAAAAAAAGTCCTTCTGGGTGTAGTGGGCTTCACAGTACTGTCCAGCATACTTGCCATCCTCATTTCCTACATCAGCATCCTCCTGGCTATCCTGAGGATCCACTCTGCCTCTGGGAGGCGCAAGGCCTTCTCCACCTGTGCTTCCCACCTGATCTCAGTCATGCTTTTCTATGGGTCTTTACTGTTCATGTATTCAAGACCCAGCTTCACCTGCTCCCTAGAGAGAGACAGAGCTCCCTACATCACGGTGAACCCATTTCTCAACCCTCTCATCTATAGTGTGAAGGAACAAAGATGTGAAAGATGCTTTCAAGAAAGCAACATAGACTATTCAACCACAGAGGTGAAATGGCATCATTGTTCTTTTCGATAAATGATCTCATTGCATTTTCCTAATTATTGACCTATATGTGTTGGTATACATTGCTGTATTTCAGTTAAATTCAGCAAATTAAAATAAAACATCAAGGTAATCATTCTTTAGTTTTAGATATTTTTCTGTAATATAAAAATATTTTTAACCCATACTATTATATAGTTGATATTCTGCATGATGGTATTTTGCCAATTTGTAGTATTAGGTTCCCTCAAAATTTCTCCTCTTGCTTGCCTTTGAGAGATACTGGAAAGAAAAAAAAATGGATTTCGATGTTTTTTGTAAATGTGGTTTGACTTGGAAACTTGGGAAGGAAACTGTCTTGGATAAGGAGAATATATGGAATGGTTAGACTGCTGGAAATTTGCTCATAATTTTACAATTCTTTACTGTAAGCGGTCCACTCCAAATTCCTTCCTAAAACTTGATTGGAGTGTATAGAATATTTCTGTCTGAACTTTCTGCCTTCTAAATTAACATCATACTAGGGAAAGAGTTAAAGAGTTGTTTAGACTATAAAAAATATTGCTCCAAAACCACAAAATGATGTCTTGTTTAGGATTATGTATCAATCTAAAGAGTGATTTCTCCCTCATATAATGGACACTTCACAACACTCTCTTCAAGGCACACCACCATAACCTTGCTAGAGGAAAATGAAAACAAGTTTATAAAATGAAACAAACAGACAAAGACCCACTGTATTCCAGATGCAATGGTTGTGTTTTTTTTTGCCCACCAGAAAACTGTATGAAACTGACAGCTCAATATCTGTCTCCAAGAGGATTTTTAGTAGTATTTAATTCAATACTCTCTACAACTCTACAAGCAAAGGATTATTAGTTACATTTAACCAATGAAAAGTTTGAAATTCAGTTATTTGAACTTCAATATTGAAGGAATATAGCTCTTTCTGAAATGAACAAATTCACAAAATTAATCTACATTGAAATTTTAGGACACGTTTCAGGTTTCTTGTCATTTACATTAGTTCTGATATTTTTTTATTTTTCTTTCACCTGAATTTATCTCTTATTCCTCACAGCTCTCTCTTTTTTCATCATAAAACTCTTGACATTTTTATTCTCCTATCTTCACAAAAGTTCTGAGAGATATGAGGTATATTCCTGAAATGTCAACAATCCATTAAATTTTCTTTATATTTACTTATTACCCATCCCATTGGTGGAAAAATACTTGACCAATTTTAGAGGTGATAGTCACCAGATTTAATTACTTGAGATTCTTGATGTATTCTATAATCTTCTATTCTGCATTAGGACAGAATACCTCTTTAAAAATTCATTGTAATATTAAAGTTTGCCTATTTTCTACAGTATACATTTGAGTTGTATTCCTAAAACAAAATATAGACACAAAAACAAAGAAGTGATATTGTTGCAGTGGATTTCCTTTCATTGAAAAAGATCGTTTTTTTTTACCCAAGCTCTCTAACCTTCTACTGAAGGTTGTCCATTATTTCTTAACAATGATTTAAAAAAATTATGTCAGTTCAGACTTCAGATTTTGTCAACTTGAAGAGTTTTTTCAGAGCCTCTTTCACATCTTTATTCCTCAGACTATAGATCATGGGGTTCAACATGGGGAAGACGACGGTGTAAAACGTAGAAACCAATTTGTCCCTCTCAAGGGAATAGCTAGAACTTGGGCGAGAGTAGATGTAGAGAATAGAGCCATAGTACAAAGTCACAGAAATCAGGTGGGAGGAGCAAGTGGAGAAGGCTTTGAGGCGGCCCTGTGTGGAGCGGATCCTCAGGATGGTGGCAATGATGAAGAGGTAGGAGGCCAGTATGAGCAGAGTGGGGGTGATGACATTGGAGAACAGGAGGAAGAAGAGTACAGCCTGGTAGCTCTCTTTCACATCACATGCCAACTTCACCAGGGGTGGCACATCACAGAAAAAGTCATCAATGACATTGTCACCACAAAAATCTAATGTGAATGTGTTACTGGTCAGTATTATTGCATTGACAAAGCCTCCAGTATAGGAATATATGACTAAACAGATGCACAATTTTCTTGACATGGCTTGAGCATAAAGCAGTGGGTTGGAAATGGCCACATAGCGGTCATAAGCCATGGCAGCCAAGAGATAACACTCACTATAGGCCAGCCCAGCAGAGAAGAAGAACTGAGCTACACAGCCAGCAAAGGAGATGCTCTTGTCTTCAGAGATGCAGGTCAATAGAATCTTTGGGGTGTAGACAGAGGAATACCAGAGATCCAGGAAAGACAGATTACAGATGAAAAAATACATGGGGGTATGAAGTCGGGAGTCATTACAGATCAACACAATGAGGGTGCTGTTTCCAAGAATAGTCACTGAGTACATGCATAGGAACACCACAAATAAGATCAATTGCAACAGAGGGTCTGCGGTGAAGCCCACCAGGATGAACACATTCACAGTATGATTGCTTCTCTCCATGGCTAAATGAGGCATCACCTATACACTGAGCAGAGGAGAGTTAATTCCCTCAGTATGTTTAAGACGAGAGCTTTCCACAAGCCAGGACCCTGTGATATGGTCAGGACTACAGGCTTTAGGGACAGGGAAATCTGAACAAGAATCCTTCCTATTTTGGGCTGGTGATTGAAGTTCTCTGAGCCTCAATATATCCCTTTCTGTAAAATGATTCTAAAACAAGAATGCCATAATGTTGCTGGGTCTATTTATTTTTTCACACAATTTTTTCTGTGCTCCATGTGCTGTTCAGGGTCTTGAGGTATAGCAGTAAGGAAAATAGCGTGGGTCCTTACTCTGATGGGACTTTTAGTCTGTAAGGGAGAGGATACATAGTTAACAAATATGAAAATATTTTATTGTTTTTGAGAAAAATCTGGTTTTGGGGAGCAAATGAATTGGGAGAAGAGCTAAAAGAAAATAGATACAGAAAAACAGACCTTCCTCAATTTCCCAGCTTGGAATGTAAATATCTTCTAAGAGTTAGGAAGGTCACTCATTCACCAGTAATGCATTCTCCCTTTCTGCAATCATATTGAACGTTCTCCTCTATGTTTTTCTAGAAAGAATGTTGGCACAATTAACATGAATCCCAGAGTAGAGAACCAGATTGAAAATCTGGGTGAAATAGAAAGTGGAGAAAAATGAATGAATCTATATCATTATCTTAAGTAATCCCTTTTTTGAGGGTCAATCACTTGAATATAGCTTTATTCTATAGTCTGTCTAATTAACCATTTCTATACCTTCTGAAAAAGGACATATCCCAATTTATTATTCTTTGGAGCAATAACTCTCAACCCTATCATATGCAAACATATACTTTATATAACAGACATTATTGCTGCCTCATTTATAATTTTCAGACAGAATTTATCAGTTATGTAAACTACCTACAAATATTAATATTTAAATGCATACATGTATGATAATATACTATCTGTAACAAAAAAGGTGGTATAAAAGAAAAGCAATTCATAGTAGTTATTATATGATGACTAATATAAAATAAGAATTACAATAAAAGTGTGTATTTCCATCTCTAAATGCTATAACATTAAGTGAAATAGTCATATGCACATATACACATATATATTCATGTATATATATGATTATGACTATTTCATTTAATGACACCAATATCAAGAATGGCATTTACATTGGTCATAAGATTTTCCTGATACCCTGAGCAATTTTTGATAAGGTTCCAAACAAAACAAATGAAAGTATTCCTTCAATTTTCAAATTCTATTCAGGTTAGTATACATCAAAACTTTCCAAAATATATTTTTTGCATATATAATATTTTTCTACCATAGTGAACACTTTTGGGTAAAAGTTTCAAATAAACAACTTAAGATCTTCTTTTAATTTTTATCATAGTTGCATATAAATAGGTAGATATTAACACACCAAAAATACACTTTGGTTTGTGAAGTGGAATCAATCAAAAATTCATAATTACAAAGGCCTTTTTCACAAAGCACTGGAGGTCAAGTTTGGGAAAATTGTCTTTGAATAGCAGTGTTCCAAGATATTATCTTTGTATTCTGCATTTTCAATATCCAATCCAGCCCCAATCATTGTGATGAGCAAATATTGCAATACATATTTCAAAAAAAATCCTTCAGGAATATTATTACTTCGTTTAAAATGTCTTCTCCAGAGCTTTGCATTTTCCTTTATACAAAACACTTTCTAGGATTCTCCTAGGAATTTGGTGAAGGAATAGCAAGCAACTAGAGGAAATCTTTAGGAAATCCCTGAGTGAACACATTACCTGTTATGAAATCATGCTCCAGTTTCCTTTTCAGGTCTCCTTTGGTCACTGCAGTCAAGAAGGGATACTTGGATAAAAACTAGTCCTAGTAAGCTGACTAGTTTAGGATATAAGATCCATGAAACAAAACTCCATGAGGGTAAGGTTTTATATGTTTTATTCATCACTACACCCCCTGTGCCCCATAGTACCTGGTGTAAAATAGAACACAATACATATTTGCTGAAACAATTAATAACAATTAATTAATCCAATGACTAGATGGATCACTGTGACTCTGAAAGGAGCAAGCCATCAGAATATGCTTTTGGGTGGCCTCTGATGAAGTTATGCTACCATAAAATTTCCAGAATTGTTTGGTAGCCTATGTGCTTTCTTTGGCACAAGTAATTTCTGGTTTTTTGTATTCTTGGAAGACAGGTGTAGAAAGGAAAAGAGAATCATCTGACCAAATAACAAGTCTTTGTTTTCCCAAATGGAGTGAGTTCATAAAGAAAGTGGTGTTCATGTAGCAACAGCTGGTCTGGTATTATACATCTTGATGGATAGGAAATATGCCTTAGACATCAGAGATAACTGCTCCAACTGGAAGGAGCTAAGGCAACATAGAAAAAGTGTTTGACCACCAGGCAAATACTGTGGGTTCAAGTAGTCTACATATGTACAGAATCTGGAACTTGAAGTAAGCATTAGAGAGTTTCTTTATAGTAAAATGGCACATTTCTCTCTCCAAAGTGTTCTTATAAAGACTAATCGAGAAAACCTAAGGACTGAGCCCAATGCTTGGAAAGCTGTAAATACTCAAGGTACAAGCAGTCCTTAACTTCAGGGCAATTAGAATCTCCTTGGTTCCAACCCTGTGTGGGCACAGCCTAGGAACCTTCTTTCTTTCAAGCAGCACAAGTGCTTCTGATTCAGCTTGTCTGTCAATCATGTCTGAGAAATTTGGAAAAAATTAGCATTATATTATAATTTTTATGTTTATCTGATTATTATTTATTACAGCAGTCTTGTCTATATTTCAATGCTATGAACATTCAAGGAGCTAAAAAAGGTCACATAGGTTGCATAATGTATACATTTATAGAGATGAGCTTAAACAGTTTGAATCCTGTTGCTAAATTTCTATTGCTGTGAATCAGAAAACTTTAAGAAATTTCCTACATGTCAGTTTTCTCTATTGTTTATAGGAATAGTAATAATTTACTTATAGTAGTTAGGGAAATTTAAAGGAAATATTGTATACAATGTACTTTGTTCCTTAGGTGATATTTAAATTCATCTATCATATGTAATTAATGATGTTACACAGTAGTAAAGTAGTCATATTGCTTTTTTATACAAATCTTTGCAATTAGCTAACTTTGTATCCAATACTGCTCCCTTATCCTCTTGCTGTTTATTCTTCCCCATTCCACTCTCTCTACGCGTTACCCTATCATCACTACCCTTGGCCCAGAGATTTTTTAATGGCCTCATCACCATCATGGAATCCAGTGTTTTGCTCCTTCTCTTTCATTCACTCTGCAGTGACATACTGTGTTCTCACTTCCATTACAATAGAAATGATAATTGACTTCCATTAGGTTCTAGGCTGTTTTGGGTCTCTTCGGAAAGATGTAAAATTCTCTTCATTAGGGGAAAAAACAACTTTTTAAAGTAATTTTGGCCAACAATAAAATTGGCACTCATTTCCTTGGTTCTTCTTCTGAAATACACTCAAGTATGTAAGTTGAGTGAAAGGTTTGCATAGCTGAGTTCTTTACTTCTTAACTATAACTAAAAAACTAGTTCAATCTGACAGTGTTTGCAATACAGCTGACATTATCCCGTTTAACTCTTCTGTTGTCTGCACATCTTATATAAGGTGCCTTCTTGCTTTCTCAAAGTATGTCAAGATAAAAGATTAAACATTTCTTGATGTCCTTTATCTTTTAGTCTCTGCTACTTCACTTCCTATCTTCATCGCTCTTGAGATACTCAACAAAGGTGATTTCCTTTAAGTAGTTCTTAATGCTTGTTTTGTTGTTCTTGTTTAATTTCTCTTCCTTTTTCTTCCCTAATTATCAATTTTCCTTTTCTGCACAAACATAAAAAATAATGCCTCTCTTTTTGTCCTCTTAGCTGCCTCAGAAACTGCTATAGTATGATTGTGAAGATATTTGAGAAGTGGCCCATTTTAGTACTTAATGTAACAGCATGAAAATGTCTAGTGAAAGGCTGTCAGCATGAAATACAGTTTTGAAGTGGGTAACTTACCTAACATTTTGAGTAATACCATCATCTTGAATAATAAAATTGCTGATTACAGAATCTTTTACATGAGCTTCTGGATCCCAAGGGCTGTAGATTCCTATAGCCCCTCATGATTTCACAGCTTGGGGAATGACTAAGTAGACAATTTAATTAATCAGGTGTTGAAAAATTGGTTCTTATTTAATAGGTTGGAGAAAAGTACTTTGGAGTTTGTGATTCCCTGGGAAATTGCAATAAGTCATTATTTTTGGTTTTATTTTGTTTGGATTGTTAAGAAGTTAAATATATGTATAAATTAAACCTATATACTATTCACTACATGTGAAACTTTTCTTAATAAAGCATTTGCACATAAATTCTGGTTGTCTGGTTTGTGCTTGATATTTTCCATTGGTCCCTCCAATTCTTGTCTTTAACCTTTTCTAGCCTCCTCTTTGTTCTAAGGGGCTAGGATATATGTATCACCTGTGTCAATGGTCTTTTCAATGGGTTTAGCCAATGGTTTTCAGTTGAGTGACCAAAGTGAGGTTGGAAGATTTGTCCCTAATTACTTCAAGGTGACCACAAGCTTATTGATTGCATCCTTGGAAAAAGACCATAGCTTCTGCCAGACTACCCTTTAACAAATTCTACTTTCATACCCTTAACCACTCACTCTTCTTTCTTCAGTGTCATGTGTGGTAACATTTCTCAGAAGTGAGTAGCCTTGGGATTACTACCCTATTCCATGCAACTCCCCCATAACATATTTGTTCTCTTGCAAAACTTGCTACATTAAACCCTCTTAAAATTACACACTTTATGCGGGATATCTGTTATTCATTAGGTTGATAACTCATACTGATCCTAGATGTAGCACCAGGTGACAAATATTCAAACAGATCAGAAATGCTCATGTATTTGATGAATAGGTAGATGAGCTCCTTGATGGGAAAGGGGAATGGCACTCTGGAAGCCTCTGGCATGCAGGGGCATCATGGTTTCCTGGTATGAAGTATAAGTTGTAAATAAGATATTGATAAACCAAATGCCTACAGCAAAGAGGCATGAAAATAGAAATTACAAAAGGTATTTATAAACCAAATGTCTACAGCAAAGAGGCATGCAAATAGAAATTACAAATCTGTGTGAGCCATTGAGTTGGCTGCTATTGAAATGAGTATAGATCCTCCTGTAAACAGAACCAGGCAGCCAGTAAGCAGAAAGCATATTTTAAGAGTCTTTCATCTCCTGTGGTCCTAGAGAGGACATTGTTAAAGACTAAGGCTATGTCTGATTGTTAGAATTGTAGAATGGCAGTCCAAATAAATAGCTGATCTTGGTAATGGAAAGATGAGTACAACTAGAAAGCAGTGGGATCTTAAAGCTTAGGATGGAGGCATTTGGGCCTAGAAAGACAAGTCTGAGAACTTGGGGATTGAATTTTCCATGAACTTTCTTGCCATAAGGTGTAGTTCCTGCCCACCATTTCAGGCAATAATGGACTGCCCTAAATGAAAGGTTTTCTTTGACCAAATCTGGAAGGTCTAAAGTGTGGGATTATTGAGATATTGTCATGTTCCATGATGTGTAATCTTCTCTGCAACTCCATAATCATAATTGTCACACCTCTCATCTTGTTCCTCCAAGGGCTTGAGAGATTCTAATTTCACCCAGGCATTAAGAAATGCATTATTCTAGGAATGCCTAGAGTGTATAATAATAGTGAAATGTACAATGTACAATTTAAAAAATGTTTTTGCATGAGGAAGAACAAAGGAATGTCATTATTGCAGGGTACTGAAAATAGATGGTAATT
>PVIY010020498.1:0-43999 GCA_004026745.1 Myrmecophaga tridactyla
GACAAGAGCTGAAGTGCTGGGGTGGGGGGAGGGGGGTGAAGGTGAAGAAGAGGTGATGGGGCTGGTACTAGAGGGGTAGATCAGGGTTTTCTCTCAAATGCTAATGATGCAGAGGAGGGAGCCTATGACCTTTTCTTTTTGGTGGGGGGGGTGCATGGTCCAGGAATCCAATATGGATCTCCTGTATGGAAGGCGAGTATTCTACTGCTGAATCATCCATGCACCCTTGGCCTTTTTTTTTTTTTTTTTTTTTTTTTACATTTTATGATAGTTCATCCAGAGAAATTCATTATTTCTTATATATCATTCTAAAGTTCAGCTCATCATGGGCATTTGGTCATACATGCCTCATGAGGGACTTCTTCTTCAAGGTTGCACATCAACACATTCAGGTGCAAAAAAGAAAATCACCGAAGTGTAAGTCACTTGTTGGTGAACTTCTTATACACCTCAGTCTTCCCTTTGGGTCATCCCTCTGAGGGGTGGATGTAAAAGTCCTATGTTCCAAACCCTTGTCCTATTCTTCTTTTCCTTCACTCTGGTCAGGATCTCCTCAATAAGAATACAACTCAGAAGTACATAGCTGGATTTTTCTTATTTTCTTGATTTTCAAACACAAAAGTACAGATTCAGGGATGGTACTATAAACCTCCATTTTTAAATACAAAAATAAAACTTGGTATTTCCAAAGGCCACAAAGAAATGTATTGGATCTGGTTTAGCTATTCCCACAAGTTCTCTTCATAAGTTAGAGGTAAGGAGAACTGCTTTTCTGAGTGTGGACACAGCATACACCTTTATTACCGAAAGAGGATGTTCTTATTTGCAGTGCATTATACCCATAAATTCCATCCACTCAGCAAGCCAAATTATTGCTGGCCTCCAAAATACATTAAGTTTGGGTTTAAATCAGACACGTTTGAAGATATACTGCAACCCAGTTCCTAGCCATATTTGTAATATATTCACACTGTAAGTGTTCTTTAAATGCGTTGTTTGTGGAGTTGTTTTACCTCAGTCAGCTATGTGAAGATATAAAGAATATAAGCTCTAATTCCTCATTTCTTTCTGTGTATTCATGATCCGAACCAATAGACCTAAGGCTGCCAAAATGCTCTCATACTATGAACAGAAAAAGAATTAGTTATATAACAGTAAACAACAGAGGGAAAATATTGGGCCTGAGCAGTTTATGTTAGAATTTTGTGAAAGCAGACAGGATGTTCTAGATAATGGTAGGAAGGGGAGAGCCAAGGAATTTTGGGGGGTGCTTAATCATATATGGCAAGATTAAGATACATTTAATAGAATTGCTTAAAACTTCTTTCTCATATCTAGTCTTGCCATTGTACAAAGTATGTGTTTTTCATCAATTGATATCCAAATAATTTGAACATGGTGAACTGATTCAGAGAGTGTGGAAGCTAGGTCAATTATAATTTTAAATGGCTAAGAAAGGGAGATATAGGATAATAGAACTAGACTTCCATCATCCTCTTGTGAAAGAAGGCCTGTTTTCTCTGAACTTCCCTTTGCCACGCTGCCCTCTGCTTGATAGGAAGGAGATGTGTGGTGGAGGGAGGGATTTGCGTGGGCCCCTCCCACATGCTAGACTTTTCTCTGAGCTGAGTAAGGAAACTTACTCAGGACATCCAGATAGTTTGCATGTGACACTATCATTTATGTCCATCTTAATTCAAAAGATTGTATGATTTTTAAAACTAAACCCTGCTAACACCCCATCAAGAAAGAAGGAAATAGCTCAGTTGAGAGAGCAATAGACTGAAGACCTAAAAAGAAAGAAGGCACCACAGGCATACTGCACGTTGAAGGCGCCATCTTTAAAACAATGTGATACGGATCATTCTTTGTTTTTCTCAGATATCGAGCACACTTGTTTTTCCTTTTTCTTTTCCTTATGAGATACTTTTATATTAAGATTTCCCATAATGCAAATATATCCCCTAAGTCACATGCTAGGGCCAATTGATACTTATAATATTCAACTCTGATAATCATAATGTTTCTACATAGATTTGAGGACTGACACATTTAATCTCAGGATACTATAATATTAATAACAACTGCCATCTTTGATGCCATCTTTGAACACTTCCATGCCAAGAAACTTACTGAGCACTTTACATTTATTATTTACTTTATACACTTATCAACCTTATGAGAGATGTTATTTTCAATCTGCCACTGAGGAATCTAAGGATGGGAGTGGTTAAATAGCCAACTAGAGATGACAGAGCTGGTAAGCAGTGAAGCTTGAACTTAACCTTGGACCTAATACACACCAAAGTTTCTTTTAATCATAATGCAGTATGTCTATCACCATGGTTGTTGTATAATGGGGACAAAAGTTTTGCTGGACCTGGCTCATATCATATTGCAATAGCTGGCCGTTAAATTCTGGGGGCAGTTTGTGAGCTATTGGTAGCTTGAAATTGGCTTTGGTGGGAGTATTTATACCACAGAAATCAGCAAACACTACTAATCTGGGCTTTTCTTTTTTGTTTTTTCTTTTTTCTTTTTTTGAGGGAGATAGACAGGTTTTTAAATATTTACTAGCATACACAAGGAAGAACATATCTAAGGATCCTGAAATTATTTGGCCCCTTCTTCCCCTCCGTGCTGTTTGTCCTACAAATAAAATATGAGAGAATTAGCAGTAAAGCAGGACAAACACATAACCTTGGAGAATGCTGCCAGCATCCAGCCCAGGTGTGGGCTTCTCCACAGTCTTAATTTCAATGCCCAGCCTGGGTTGGTGACACCCATTCTCTTCAACCACTTACTTCACTCACATTACCTGTGAACCCCAAGGTGACTAGAGCAGAGCAAATCAGGACATACAAAACTGTTATTTTGATGAAAACATTGGTAAGCAAAATTCCATTCTCATGACTCAAAATAACTCCAGCCTCAGGCACTGATTAGCTCTTCCTCAATTCTTATTCTTTCTGTTAGGTGAATACAATGTAAATCCAAACGTAAGATATATTCAGAACACAGAGGGCATCCCTTTACATCCACAGCCTGATCTCCACTTGGGAGATTCATGCTCAATATTTTTTATTATTATGCAATTAACATTTATTGTTAATAGTGAGCTTATATATAACACAGAGACCATTACTGTACCTGGTTTCTTGGCAGATTGCAGGAACAGCATGTTTTTGATATCTTGGATGGCACCAGACTCACTATAATTTCCCAATGAAGTCAGTCGCTCCTAATTTCCTGAACATCTGTGCATCAAATTCATTAAATGGCTAATGAATCCAGACATATAAGGTTCATAAAAATATTTATATCTGACATTAACAAAATGGCACTCCTGCTTTGTTCCTCTACGTGACATCCTTAAGACAATCAAGTTTTTGTCACTGGTTGGAACAGCACCTTCATGTTTCTTCCATGGAAAGGAGGGATAGAGAAACCAAGGTTCACAGTGGCCAGAGAAAATAAGACAAAGAGCAGGGAAATAGGAGTCAGTTTAGAAGATGTCCTTATTCCAAAAAGCCGTTTACATTAGAATCTCAGCAAGCCTGTACTGAAGTTCACTCAGGATAGAGAGTTGAGCAGGGTGTGCTCAGTGAAGCAGCGCATGCACCCCCAGTGCCCACACCATTACCATCCAGCCAAGCAGGGTTCACCAGACCAAGCCTACCTTTATGAAAAATAATAATTCCAATGCTCTATTGCTAGAAGTTTAAACATTCTTAGAGACAACTGAAGAGACACTAGTTGTCATGAACTCTCAAATAAAAGTCAAACCACCAGGGTTCTCTTCTAACTGACATTCCTTGGCCAGGTAACCTTGAACTTGATATTGGAATTTTCTATTATCTCAAGCTTCCCCACCCCCATGCATAAAGTAAGTGGGGTATGGTTAGATTTCCAGCCCCTTCCAACTCTAACAAGCTCTAAGCTTTTTCTACTGATGTGTAATGCAGTAGGCAAGGATAAGTATATTCCAATTAAACTTTAGCCCAAAGCTTGAAAACTCTTGCCCTTTTCTGTTAGCACGGTTTAGGAAAGGGCTTCATCAGAGGTCTAGCAGAGGAATCTTCCAACTTCATATCCTATCTGGGATACCTCCTTCCCTTTCCCACGGGAAATCAAGTTTGCAAAACAAGGGCAAGTTTAATCAGGAAAAGAAAACCAGGAGTATGAAACATCTTTCCTTGGTTTGCAGAGAAGCAGTGTGTGCCTACGTGGGGAAATTGGGCGCCACATTGCCTAATGAGAGGTCCCTACAATCCCTGAATAGAGAGACAGTATGGACTAAAGAGCTTTATGTACCACCAGGCCCATCTACTACAAAAGAGTTCAGAAGAATTCTTCCAAATTGCATTTGCTTCTGCCGAACTGTTTCCCTAATCAAAATTATGCCCATTTAATTTGCAGCTTATTCTGTTAAGTACTGGGCCCTCAAAATGTGCTTGTTAGTTATCTTTTCATCTCAAATTACAAAATACTGAAAACTAAGGGACTTTCATACAGAAAGACTCAAAAAGTTCCAGTGAAGTATATTTGCAGCTTTGTGACCTGCTCACACCATTCCACTCCTTGGAAGGGCCTGCCTGACCCTCTTCATTGGCCCTTCCCAGCAGAGTGCTAACTCTCTGCACTCATCCTCAGTAACTGTCACAGCCTAACTCTGTCCTATCCTTCTCTAAATTCTTGTAGTAAGTACTTCCCAATGCAATTCACTTTACAATCAGATATTTTTCTGCAATCAAAGTAGTATTCAAATACATTATCATTGTTTTCTACACATGTACAATTTATTTATTCAATTTAATTACAAACTCCTTGAATATATGGCCTCTGTGGTTTTCCTTGAAATTACTCCACTTTTATAGATTCAGCTGACAAAAACTGTAAAAAAAAAAAAAATGGCAATGTAAAAAAGAGAAATTAAATGTGGGATTTATCTATGCGCCCCCATACAGTAAAACCTTAACATATTTGAAACATGGCAATTACCTAGATTCTCAACAAGAGGATCAGGGTCATGAAGGGAATTTTATTAATGGCAAAATGTACTTCCACTCTCAAGATTTGAATGTTTGTTGTTTTGAAGTTCTTTTTACATATTTACTAAACTTACACAATTACAGCAACTTGTCAATTTATTCAAAAAAACACCTGAATCTTGGGTTGCTGAGTTACACATCCTGACCTTACACACAACAAAAAGAATCTGTTATTTGGCTTCCTCTTTCAGCTTTAAAGTTGGAACTTAAGTGGTGTGACCAGGCTTGAAATGGCAGCAGCAATCTCTTCTGTGGAATAGGCAGGATGCCCAGTTCTAAATCCTCTGCTCGTGAAATACATCATACCTGTGCATTAAAATGAGGGACAGTTCTGAATCTGCAAGCTGCTAGGGCACAGTGCAGCCATTCCTCCATCTGTTATCTGTTACTGACTCCTAAATGCATTACCAGCTGACATGCTGGTCCTCTGGAAAAGGTGGAAGGAAAGGGTAAGCCTACAGCAAATACCATTTTGTAAGGATTGAATAGCTAATCATCTTTAATGAACTTGATGAGTAATATGGAAATTGTGGGCTGCAGCAAAAGAATGAACAACAATGACTATACTAAATAGACATGAGAGGATAAATATAAAATAAGGCCTAAATCCAGGCTTGGGAAAACGGGGAAGGAGAGAGTGAGATAGAAGAAAAGTCATGGGCCCCAGAGAGCAGTGGGAGCCAAGGAGGTAAATAAGTAAAAGGCAAGCAAACTCCCAAAACTATCTTCTCTCTTCATTCCATGGGTCATCTTCTAGCTTTCCCTTACTTATGTCTCACATACACCACATGAGTTGGTAGATTATATCAAACTGAAAATTAATTTGTTAAATAAAAAGCCCCAAAGTGTTGTTTAATTCATTAAATAAAAAGCCCCCAAGGAGATACAGTTTAAAATGGCATCTGGGGATGATGCAATGGTGGCTCATTGGCAGAGTTCTTGCCTGCCATGCCGGAAACCTGGGTTTGATTCCCGGTGACTGCCCATGCAAAAAAAGGTATCTGGCTAAAAATCTTGACATAGTCTTTTTCACTAAAATATCTATGAAGACACACATACACACAAACTCCCTCTCTCTCTCTCTCTCTCTCTCTCTCTCTCTCTCTCTCTCTCTCTAAAAGACAAACATTTATAACACCACCAAAAACTACAAGACTAACAGTTAACTCCTTACCATTAACTTTAAGATCCAGGGACCTGAATTTTTAAAGGCAGTTAATGACCCACCTGTGCTTGCCACCAGCCCCAAAGAAAACCCACCTGTCTGAAGTTAAAAAGACCCCCTTATGCCTTCCTCATTGTCTGCCACCTGGCTCATTAAATCAGACAGCCATCCTTCTCCCATATTAGTGCTAGATATAGGGTGTTTTTAACAGGATGTTTTTGGTTTGCTAAAGCAGCCAAAATGCAATATACTAAAAATGGGTTGGGTTTTAACAATGGGGATTTATAATTAGGTTACAAATTTACAGTTTTAAGGCCATGAAAATGTCCAAATTAAGGCATCAACAGGAAGATACCTTCACTGAAGAGTGGCTGATGGCAAGTGGGGTTCCTCTCTCACATGGGAAGGTACATAGTGATGTCTGCCGGTCCTTTTCTCCAAAATGTCTCTAGGCTTCTGTGGGTCCTTGTTTATTTCTCCCGGGGCATTTCTGTCTCAGCTCCCTCTTTCTGTGAGCTCTCTTAAAGGACTCCAGAAAGGGATTAAGACCCACCTTCAATTGGGTGGGTCACATCTCCATGGAAACAACCTAATCAAAAGGTCCCACCCACAATAGGTCTGTACCCGCAAGGATGGATTAAAAGAAGATAGACTTTTCTGGGGTATATAACAGATACAAACAGAACAGGGGCAGTGTTATTTTTTCTCCACATCCAACTCTTCATTAGCAGATTTCTCCATAAAAACAGTCAAGGCAGCTACTTAGAAAAGAATTGGTTAGCAAGAGGGATTAGGTACAATCAGGAAGGAGATCTCATGAAGTAAGCATAAGAAAAAAAGAGACTCCCCCTAATCCCCCCCCCACCAAAAAAATCCCTGACAACCATATACATTGAATATTACAGCTTTCATAAGAAAGAAAGGCAGTAAGGGTAGGGTAAGAGCTAATTTTGGGTCAACACTTAAGCAAGTAGAACACCAGAAATTGAGCTAATGGTTTCAGCTATCCCCTTGCCCTCCAGATTGAGCTCTATGAAGGGAACTGAGCCAACATACAAGTGGACAGAAAGGAAAACCTGCTGGAAACACCAGGGTTGAATGGACCTCCTTTATTAAGAATATTGAAGAAAAATAATTAACAAATGCATTTTGGTAAATGATGTAGAAATAGGGATAGAGAATACCATCCTAAAGACAGAAGAACAAACCTCTGAAAATTATTTATTAAAGGAATTGAAATAGATTTTTAGAAAATTCTTTAAATCATCAGAAGAACTCAAGAAGTAATGGTGCCTATGAAATAGTGGAGATATTCATAACAAAAGAACTGGTCAGGAGAAAAGGACAGCAAGATGAGATGGAAAGGTAAATGTAAGATAGAAGAGGATGAAAATAAGGCCAATATGCAATGAGAAAATTAAAATTTGCATTTGAAGCCAAGTGGGGAGCAGAATTGACAAGGCAGATAACCAAGTCAGTAAAGTAGGAGACAAACCTGAGAAACTCCTCTGATATGTCCAAGAAAAGAACAAAAATATAAATTATGAGCGAGAAGGTAATAGATATGGAATACCTAAGAGGTGTACATGTTTCTTGGGAAGAAATGGAAAAGATGGAACATAAGTTGTAATCAAAGAGAAAATTTTAAAGTGACTTTTTTTAACCAAAAAATCAATGTTAATGTATGCAGATCAAGAGTATGCAGATCAAAATTCCAGGTAAAATGAGTATATTAAGATACATCTAGAGGCATTCATGAGAACTTTATATATAAAACAGGAATAAATAAAAGTAACTATAAGCAAGGAAGCAAAGAGGTAAAAGTTTGCCCTTAAAAAAAAAAAAATCAAACAGGCCTTCAATTTCTCCTTTGCCATAGTATATGCCATAAAGATAAAGAAGCACATCCATAGAATTTTGAAGAAAACATTTCTACCCAGAATGCTATACACAGCCAAGTGTCTTTTAAGTGCAAAAATAACAGAAAGCCTTTTTTTTTTTTCAGTTATGAAAGTGCTTAGAAAACGTACTTTCCCAGAATCATTCTTGAAGAAACTTCAATGAGAGGTGATTTAAAAGAAACATAACAATGGAACTATTGTGCTTTTAAGGGATTACCAATGAGCAGTGAAAGAAATTAAACATTTTAATTAAATTAAATAATTGGGATGCAAAATTTGTTAATAACAGAAAGCAAATGTCAAAAGTGCCATGAAAGGAAAGATATGTTACATTAAAAAGTAATAGCAGGGATGGTGCAATGGTGGCTCAGTGGCAGAATTTCACCTGCCATGCCAGAGCAGGGTATGATTACCAATGCCTGCCTATGCGAACAACAAGAAAAAAAGTAATAGTAATAGCAAAAGGGGCAAGATAGTAGCTTAGTGAGGTGTGGAGTTTAGTGAGCTGCATCCTCCAGAGCAGCTAGTAAATGACAGTACAGAACAACTGCTGGGACCACATCAGTGACCAGACACAGCATACATCAGTCTGAACCAGGTGGAAAGGCTGTTACCCCACACAGAACTGTAAGTCCCCCAAGCTGCAGAGGCCAGCACCCTCCCCTTCAGGCACAGCAAGCTGATTTCCTGTGGGGAAAGGAAACAGATTTTACTAGCAGCAAGGGGTTAGCTCAACCAAGCTCCTACTGTGGAATTAATTAACAAATTCTGACTACTGAGAATAGGCCCCCAGCACAGAAAAACCTGGAATAAGTAATAAAGACATGAGGAGTTTTTGCCCTGGCAGAGAGGGGCCTGGGTTGACCAAAAAAAAAAAAGGCTTTTTGAGTTGGACAGCACAAAATACTGGAAAAAGGGTGGACCCCAAGAAAAGGGGGCACATAAAGCCTAGTGATACACAGAGCCGCCTATCAACTTAAGCTCTTAATTGACAAATCTGAGAAGTGAGGGTCCAGCTCTGAAAATTTTTTTTTTGCTTTTTTTCCTACTCTTTAACAGCTCATTAGATAGAACTGAAATTCCTCTCAGATTCCAGCACTGCTGCAGGCAAGGGCAGAATTAAGCTTATCTGAGACACAAAATAACTAGTCAGGTGAAAGGAATTAATTCCCCAAAGGTTGCATCTTCCCCAAGAGGAAGGTGGGACCCAGATCAAATGGAATCCCTCCTTTAAGGAATTCAGAACCCAGGGACTGGAAAACTGAAGCAATTAATGCCAGCCTACAACCTCACCTCTGTCTCAACTACGCCCCAGCAGGGAGAGTCTGCTGAAATTAAAGGCACCACATCACATTACACTGGTGGGAAGCCACAGGCAGACAAGTGCCACATGCTGGCCAGGACAGGAGAAGCACAAAGTCTAGAGGCTTCATAGGAAACTATGACAACCTGCTGGGTCTCACACCCTCAGGGAAAAGTGATTCTGGTGACTCTTTCCTCCTGAGATGTGGGTCTGTCTGTTCTGGAAAAATCTGACTGAGGTCTATAATATTTTAGGAGACTCTCCTCAAAAAACAAAACAAAACAAAACAAAAAAAAAAAAAAAAAACAGCTCCATATAGGCAGGGCAAGAAACAGAAAAGCAAGAACTGAAAAATTATGATCAGTTAAACAGAACTTATGCTAGAGGTCTAAAATAAGTTCAATTAAATGTCAAAGAACAGATAGAGAGCAAAGCTATCCACCAAGAAAATCCTAGTGAAAAGAACCTCAAGAATAAACTAATTAAAGAAATCAAATGCCTAGATGCCAGCAAAAAACAAAAAAAGAGTCATACTAGGAAAATTGAAGATATGGCCCAAAGGAAGAAACCAGCAATTCAAATGAGATACAGGAGTTTAAACAACTAATTCAGGAGGTTCCAACAGACATGGAAAATCTCATCAAAAACCAAATCAACGAGTTGAGAGAGGATATAAAGAAGACATTGGGTGAACAAAAAGAAGAACTTGAAAGTTTGAAAAAAAATCGCAGAACTTATGGGAATGAAAGGCACAGTAGTAGAGATGAAAAAAAAACAACAATGGAAACCTACAACAATAGATTTAAAGAGGCAGAAGAAAGGATTAGTGAACTAGAGGACTAGACATCTAAAATCTGCCACATGAAAGAAAATATAGGGAAAAGAATAGAAAAATATGAACAGGGTCTCAGGGAATTGAATGACAACATGAAGTGCATGAATATATGTGTTGTGGGTGTCCCAGAAGGAAAGGAGAAGGGAAAAGGAGGAGAAAGACTAATAGAGGAACTTAACACTGAAAATTTCCTATCTCTTATGAAAGACATAAAATTACAGATCCAAGAAGTGCAGCGTACCCCAAACAGAATAGATCCAAATAGACACACTCCAAGATGCTTGCTAATCAGATGGTCAGATGTCAAAGAGAAAGAGAGAATTTTGAAAGGAGCAAGAGAAAAGCAATCCATCACATATAAGGGAAGCCCAGTAAGACTATGTGTAGATTTCTTAACAGAGACCTTGGAGGTGAGAAGGCAATGGTATGATACATTTAAGATTCTAAAAGAGTAAAACTGCCAACCAAGAGTTCTATATTCAGCAAAACTGTCCTTCAAAAATGAAGGGGAGATTAAAATATTTTCAGAAGAACAATCACTGAGAGAGATGAGCTAAGTGAAGGCCCACAGATGCTTAAAGAGGGAAGCACTGGCATCAGTAGCTGGAAGCAAAAGAACTGGGAACAAGGACCAGCAGATGACAGCCAGATGCCTTCCCAACGACAGAGGTGTTCCAGATGGCATCAGCCTTTCTTGAGTGAAGGTAACCTCTTGTTGGTGCCTTAATTTGGACATTTTCATGGTCTTAGACCTGTAAACTTATAACTTGTTAAATTCCCTTTTTAAAAGCTGTTCCATTTCTTATATTGCATTCTTGCAGCTTAACAAACTAATACAATAATCTAAGGATTAGGGGAAGATTTTCTAGGCATAATTATAATGAAAAATATCAAAAAGGTTAAAAGTCAATATGTTTGACTACATAAAAATTTGAACTTTGTTTCACAAAGCACAATAAATAGAATTTTAAATACAAACTGGCAAAAAAATTTTTCAAAATGTGACAGACAATATGTCAATATACTTTGAGTATAATGAACTCACAGGGTTGGATCACACCATGTAGTAGATTTCTGTCATTCAGCTGCCCACACTCAACAGCCCTCCCTTTTGGAGGAAGGCTATTCCTGTGGAGGGCTCATGGCATGAGGCCATGTAACCTAAACAATCATATGCTCCCACCTGAGTCTTTGTTTCTTTAAGGGTGGGATAGAAAATCCTAGGACCTATTAGGAATTCACAGATGCTGTGGTGGAGTTAAGAGGTCAGTAGAGTCATTGTCCAGCAGTCATGGTGTTAGTTATAATGTCTTAAGCTGACTTCCTATGGGAAAATGTTGGCTGTGCTTTGTCTCCCTTGGCTCTTGCCCAAGCCTAGTTCTCAGCCTTCCCCTAGATTCTATGACCTAGCCAACAACCTTCACAAACCTCATAACCCTCACAAGCAATTTTCCACTTAAGTTAAACAGCATCAGTTACCACTGTTTGCAATTAAGAACACTTCTGTAGAAAAATGGTCAAAGGTTATAAAATGGAAATCATAGACAAAGAAATTTAAATTCTTAAGTATTTTTAAAATGTTCAACCTTGCTATATCAAATAAATTATTTATAGCAAGTTAAGGCAACAATTTGGGGATTAGATTAACCATGTGTGACAGTTAGGTTCAAGTGTCAACTTGGCCAGGTAATGATGCCTGGTTGTCTGGTCAAGTAAGCACTGGCCTCTTGCTCTGAGGACAGTTCATATACTTGAATCATCCACAGATTGGTTGCATCTATCGCTGATTACATCCTCAGTCAGCTAAGGAGAGTGTCTTCTGCAATGAGTGATGCTTAATTTAATCATCTGATGTCTTTTAAGGGGAATTCAGAAGAGAGAATTTCTCCCTGCCAACCAGCCCCTTCTGGGGAGTTTGTGGAGGACTTTTGTCAGAGTTTGCCAGCTCATGGCCTGCCCTACAGATTTTGGACTCTTACATTCCCCTGGTTGCACCAGACATTTTTATAAATCTCATATACACAGATATCTCCTGTAGGTTCTATTTCCCTGAGAACGCTGACTAATACAGTTTAGTACCAGGAGTGGTTCTTAATGAATAGAAGCTTTAAAAAATGGACTTTACAATTCATTTTCTATTCTGATTAGATTCAAAGGCACTAATGACTCTATTTCCAATAATCAAAATGGCACCGATAGCCCATGGCATGAACTGGCAATAGAGATACACTTATATGAGGCAAGGCTATGGGTGTCAGTGTTTTTGACACTTCAACAGAGTTTTGTGGAATTAAAAGGTATAAAGATGTTGACTAGTTGTTCCTAGATATGGTGAATTGGTCATAAAACAAAGGATGAGCAGAAGGCTTCAAATTTGCAGTTTAAGGGCCTTATGAAGATGCAAAAGTTTCTATGTACACCTTAAAGGAAAACTTTATTTCCTGCATTTGCAGACTTGAGATCTCTGAAAACCAGACCCATAGTCTCATTGTTTGAATGGCAGATTTACAGTATAAACTGAAATTTCAACCTAGGAGGGTATCTGCTGCTAATGTGAGGGCATTGATTAAAATGACTGGGATCCTGAAAATTGGGATGGGGACATACGGGTCAATAATGATAGCAGTAGGGACACTGAAACCATAGATTCTGCTGGCCTTTTCTAGACAGATCTGCATTGGTCTGTTCTGAGGAAACAGCCGCCTGACCTCCAGCCTGCCCTGAGAAGACAGCTGCTTGAAGTCCAGTCTGCCTTTAGGAAATAGTTTTCCAGCCTCAAGTCCAACCCTGAGGAACTGCCCTCCTAGCTCCATCTGAAGAGATTAACCCTTCAGTGCCTGCTAGACATGTAACCACCTCCACTGGGGAAGCAGCTGTCACTCCTTTCTCTGGAGAGATTAATCCTGTTTTAACAGAGGAAACTGCAAGGGCATACCCTAAGGTAATTGGTTTGAAAGACACTTCTAGTTATTTTCATGACCCTCTTCCACTACCTCTCTTTTCTTCCAGGCCTATAACTAGACTAAAATATCAACACACCCCAAAAGGTGAGGTACAAAGTATGACCCAGGTGGAGATACACTACACTCCAAAAGAACCGCATGGGTTTTCCAATTTATATATACAGAAATTGGGGGAATATGTGTGGGAATGGATATTAAGGGTATGGGATAATGGTGGAAGGAAAAAAAGCTGGATCAGGCTGAATTTATTGCTATGGACCTACCAAGCAGAGTCTGAATTCAATGTAGTAACTTGAGGTGTAAGAAAGGGCATTAACAGTTTGTTGGGTGGTTGGCTGAAACTAAGATCAAAAGTTGGTCAACATTACCTGAGGATGATATGCCAGAACTACCCTGATATAATATAAATAAGGGGATCCAAAGGCTTAGTGAGACTGGAATTTTAGAGTGGATTTATCATCAGAGACCTGCCCACACACCTCAGGAATGTCCAGAGGACACACCTTTTACCAGAACTGTGAGGAATAAGTTTGTTGGACTAGCTCCATGGTCTCTGAAGAGCTCTGTAGTCACTCTTCTCTGGGTCAGATATTACTGTGGGAACTGCTGAGTTGGCAGAAGCCTCATGCTGACACTTAAAAGCCAAAGACAAGGTGGGCATGGCCATCAGAATGGACAGCAGACTCAAAGCAGCAGTCAATAAGCTCTGACTCACAGAGACCTATGGCATAGGCAGATCATGGGGAACCTAGAATTACAATAGATGGGTAATCTACTACTTGTTTGAGCTGTATAAGCAGAAGAGTTCTAGGTCAAATTAACAAAAGTCTAACTTGAATTATAAAAACAAAGAGTCATGGCCTCTTAGTCAATTCCCAGACTTGAGACAGCTTATGGACCCAGAGCCCCTTGAATGAGGGGAAGGCCAGATCCCTTTGGGAAAGGACTGTGCTAAACTGCCACAAATTTATACTGTTAATCTTCTTTCCAGCCTTCCCCAAGAAGACCTATGGCCCTTTACCATGGTGACTGTACATTGAGGAAAAGGAAATGATCAGATATTTGGGGAATTATTAGACACTATTTCAGAAGTGCCATTAATTCCAGGAGACACAAACATTACTCTGGTCCACCAGTCAGAGTGGGGGCTTTATGGAGAACAGGTGATCAATGGAATTTGGAGTTTTAGTGCAGGTCCATCTCACAGTGGGTTCAGTGAGTCTCCAGATCCCATTCTGTAGTCATTTTCCCAGTTTCAGAATGCATAATTGGAAGAGGCATACTGAGCAACTGGCAGAATCCCCACATTACACTTAACCGTGGGCCACCAAGTTACCAGGAGACCTGATTTGCCTGTTATGAGCTGGGTGTTACCTGACCTACCTAGCCATAAAGTTGGGCTTGCACAACAGCACTTCATCATAAAATGGAAATGGTATATATGATATAGAGCCTGAGCAAGTCCTGAAGACACAAGTAAGCTACACGTGGAAGTGACCCAAATGCCCATGGCTCCCACTCCTGCCACATTACCTTCTCTTTCCCAGCCCAGAGTGATGGCCTCTTGGGGAGTTTCTTACAGTCAGCTGACTGAAGAAGAGAAAACTTGGGCCTGATTTACGATGATTCTGCACAATATGCAGGGACCACCAGAAAGTGGACAGCTAATGCACTGCAGCATCTTTGTTGGATGTCCCTGCAGACAGTGATGAGGGGAAATCCTACCAATGGGCAGAACTTTGATCAATGTATCTGGTTGTTCAATTTGCTTGGAAGAAGAGCTGACAGAAGGTACATTTGTATACTGGCTCATAGGCAGTTGCTAATGGTTTGGCTTGATGGTCAGGGACTTAGAAGGAGCATGAATGGAAAACTGGTCACAAAGAGGTCTGGAGAACAGGTATGTGGAAAAACCTTTCTGAGTGGGCAAAAAAATGTGAAGATATTTGTGTCCCATTGTGAATGCACACCAGAGGGTGACTTCAGCAGAGGAAAGTTTTAATAACCAAGTGGATAAGATGACCTATTCTGTGGATAGTAGTCAACCTCTTTTGCCACCACTCCTATCATTGCCCAATGGGCTCATGAACAAAGTAAGCATGGTGATAGGAATGGAGGTTATGCACTGGATCAACAAGATGGACTTCCACTCTCCAAGGCCAACCTGGCTACAGTCACTGCTGAGTGCCCAATCTGTCAGCAGCTGAGACCCACACTCAGTCCCTAATATGGCACCATTCTCTGGGGTATTCAGCCTGCTATGTGGTAGCAGGTCAATTGTATTGGACCACTCCCATCATGGAAGGGGCAGCAATTTGTTCTAACTGGAATGACACATACTCCGGTCATGGGTTTGTCTTCCCTGCATGTAATGTTTCTGCCAAAACTACCATCCATGAACTGGTATTTCATACAGCATTGTTTCTGATCAACGAAACTACTTCACAGCAAGTGAAGTGCAGGAATGGGCACATGCTCATAGAATTCTCTGGTCTTACCATGTTCTCTATCATCCTGAAGCAGCTGGATTGATAGAATGGTGAAATGGCCTTTTGAAGATTCAATTATGGCACCAAGTAGGTGGCAATACCTTGCACAGCTGGGGCAGAATTCTCCAGAAGGCTGTGTATCCTCTCTGAATCAGTGTTTACTCTCTGCTGCTATTTCTCCCATAGCCAGGATTCACAGACCTAGCAAGTTGAAATGGGGGTGGAACTACTCACTATTATCTCTAGTGATCCACTAGGAAAATTTTTGCTTCCTATCCCTGAAAAATTGAGCCCTGCAGGCCTACAGGTCTTAGTTCCAGAAGGAGAAGTGCTTCCACCAGGAGTTACAACAATGATTCCACTAAACTGGAAGCTAAGAATGCCACCTGGCTGCTCTGGGCTTCTTATTTCCCTGAATCAACAAGAAAAGAAGGGGGTTACTTTACTAACTGGGGTGATCCTGACTACTAAGGGGAAATAAGACTGCAACTACACAATGGAGGTAAAGAAGTGTTTTCCTGAAATACAGGAGATCCCTTAGGCATCTCTTAGTACTGCCATGCACTGTGTTTAAAGTCAATGGAAAACTGCAACAACCCAATCCAAGCAGGACTACCAATAGCTTAGAAACTTCAGGAATGAAGGTTTCGGTCACCCCACCAAGCAAGAACCATGGCCAGCTAAGGTGCTTGCTGAAGATAAAGTACCTTCATGCTTTAAGGAATGGGTAATGGAAGAAGACAGTGATAAATATGAACTATGACCACATGACCAGCTGCAGAAATGAGGATTGTAAATGTTATGAGTATTTCTTCCTCGCTCTGTAATAAATATGTTTCTATTTGTAAATAAAGCAGATATCTTTGTTTTCCTCTCTATATTATACCCTTTATCATATGGCATAATTGTATTGCATGTTATAGTATTTAAGTTATAGGACATCAAGTTTAAGACTGATTATTACTCAAGGACTTGCACCTTATTCTGGAAAGATTTAGTGCATTTCTGGTTGTACACAGGACAGTTGAGTATTGTTAGGAGAAAAATAATGTCTGTTATCGTTTTCTATTTAGAGATTAAGTATTATTTAAGGTGATGTGTATAGCTGCCAAGTTGACAAGATGTGGAATGTGATGGTTAGGTTCACGTGTCAACTCAGCCAGGTGGTGATGCCCAATCATCTGGTTAAGAAGGCACTGGACTATCTGTTGCTGTGAGGACATTTCATGGACTTGAATCATCAGCAGGATGATTGCATCTGTGGCTGATTACATCTGCAGTAGGCTAAGGAGAGTGTCTTCTGCAATGAGTGATGCTTAATCTAATCACCTAAAGGCTTTTAAGGAGAATCAGAAGAATCTCTCTCAGCTTCATCAGCCAGCCTTTCCTGGAAAGTTCATTGGAGCTTCCAGCTCGCAGCCTGCCCTACAGACTTTGGACTCTTGCATCCCCACAGTTGTGTGAGATACTTTTATAAATCTCATATTCACAGATATCTCCTGTTGATTCTGTCTCCCTGAGAACACTGACTAAAACACCATGGTTCTTTATTAATGATTATATTTTGAGATAGTAAAGATCTGGAGAAATGATCAAAATACAAATTTATACAATTTTTTGGAAAGCAAAAGTATATATAACAAAAAGCTTTAAGATGCTCATACCTTTTTGACATATTAATTTTTATTCTGGGAATTTATCCTAATAATCATATAATGCAAAGATTTATATATAAGTATATTCATTTTAGCTTTGTTTTAAAAGTTAAAAAGTATAAGCAAAAATTTGTTCAGCGATATGAAAATTGTTAATACATACGGTAGAAAGTTTCTTAATGCACTTCCACGTAACCAACTGGCCTGATTAATCAGTTGTCTCCATTCCCTCTGTAAAACACACTGAACATCCTCATTAGGACACTCATGTGCTTCCCTGTCCCCAGTTGGGTGGGCACTTACCAAGTGTGGGATGTGTTTGTGCCCAGGTTTATTTATGCTCTTGGGATGTGCTATTGTAATTATGAATGAAGTAAAAGAAAGTGTTGTTTCTATAAAAGTTAAGTTAAATGCCTTGCAAAATTTAGCTAAAAGCAAATTGCTAAGAACAAAAGCATGAATGGAAGGAAGGAGGGAAAAGAGGAAAGGAAGGAGGAGGAGGAGGCATGGATGAAGAGAGAAGAGAAAGGAAGGGAGGGGGAAGGGGAGAGAGGAAGTTATAGCTATAAGCGAACAACAAACATTGGGAAATATCAAAGTCTAGAGCAATGGTTCTCAAGTGTTTTGGTCCCTTTACACTCTTAAAAATTATTGAGGAACTCAAAGAACTTTTGTTATGTAGGTATTATCTATGATACTTATCACATTAGAAATTAAAACTGAGAAATCTATAAACTATTAATTTTAATTCATTTAAAAATAAGGTAATCAGCTGTAATGGTTAGGTTCCAGTGTCAACTTGGCCAAATGATTATGCCCAGCTGTCTGGTTAGGCAAGCACTGGCATAACCTTTGCTGCAAGGATGTTTTGTGGCTGGTTGATTAAATCATCAGCCTGTTGATTGTGTCTGTGGCTGATTACATCTGAGATCAACTAAGGCAAGTCTCACACAATGAGATAATACAATCTGTTGAAGTCTTTTAAGGAAGAAAAGAGACTCTTTCATTGCTTCTTCAGCCAGGAAGTGTCTTCCATGGAGTTTGTCCAGACCCTTCATGGGACCTGCCAGCCTCACAGCCTGCTCTATGGATTTTGGACTCTTCCATTCCCACAGTCGTGTGAGACATCTTTATAAATCTCGTATTTACAGATCTCTCCTGTGGTTCTGTTTCTCTAAAGAACCCTAACACAAAGCCTATTATATGTTAATATAAATAACATATTTTTATGAAAAGTATATTTTCTAACATGGAGAAATTAAAGAGTAACATTGTTTTTAAATTTCAAATGTCACTTCCTTGAAAGCAGCTGGATTCATATCACTTCAGCATTCATTTTATTGTGATATCACCAGTCATGTAGCCCCTAGAAAATACTACTGTATACTTATAAGCAAATAAGAGTGAAGTGGGCAAGTAATCCTTTAATATCATTATGAATATAATTTTGACTCCACAGACACCTTTAAAAAGTCCCTGGGTCACACAGTGAGAACTCCTGGTTTAACAGAGGTCTGTGCTTAGACCACTTGTAATTATCTCTAAGTTTTTGCTTCACCTTAAAATAAAGCAAAATAACTAAAAATTAGAAGGTCATCATGGATATTCTTTATGCAAGAAAGATAGCACAGATCTCCTGTCATAATTCAAGACCTTGGTCCACATCTTTAAAAAATGAATGAAAATATGTATGTATGTTTTAAATTAAAATAAAATGTTTGTGATATGCATTCATTTTAAAAATAATTCCACATTATTTATTTTACTATTCTCCACTAATAATTTCACTTTGGGCTGTAGCTACAAAAAGCTCTCAACATTTTGCATAAGGAGTCTGGAGATACCTGTTTCATTCAGTGGCTAAAGCATGTCAGGACTCAGCTGGCATCTCTGAGATGATCTTCCCCTCATGTTGACAAAATGGCTGCTACGGCTCCTGGTAGACAATGGCAAGAAGGTAGGGCTGTGTTTGGAGACTGAGGTTTTCTCCTTGTACTTTTCTTTCTTTAGAAGGAGGAAAATCTTTTCCAAAAGATCCCTAACAGACTTGCCCTTGAGTCTCATGGGCAGAACTGGGTCGCATACTAACCTGTAAACTACTCACTGGCAAAGGAGAATGGAATCATCATGACTGGCTTAAAACAAGCATGTTTATCCCAGTCTTGGGGCTTGGCTCAGTCCAACTTCATCTGTCCCAGCTGGAGGAGAAATTCACCTCCCCTCAACAGGTCGTTTCCATAAATCTGAACAAAATTAGGGTAATTTTAGCTAAGAATAAGAGGGAAATTGTTGCAGAGTAGGTGCACAGACCTTTCCTGTTTTAACCAAATTTTTCAATTACCAAGTAACTACTGGTCCTGAGCACCCAGCTTAAGAGGGTACATCTAAACCCAATTATTAAATCATTTTTAAAAAGCGGAATACAATATTGTATTTACAGTGTAAAACCAACTTTGTTTTATATGTTTGCATAAATGGAGGGAGAGAGACATAAACTTTTAAACACTGGAAGGAAATATATGAAAATATTAATATTGCTAAGTGTTTCCTTCGAGTTTATGAGTTGGCTTTAATTTTCTTCCTTATAGCTATCTATATTTTTTTATTTTTCCAATAGACACATATCACTTTTATAAACTAAAAAAAAACATTACTTAAAAATGTTTCTGTAAAATAAAATAATATATTCATGTCTTCCATTTGTATAGCAGTTTTACACATATTATTTCATGTTCTTTGCCTGTAAAATTGGAATAAAAATAATACTTCATAAGAAAAATGCAATAATACATATAAACTGCCTGCAATCATGCAATGCATAATAAAAGTTCATTAGATGTATGCTATTATTATTTCACATTAATTCTGTGATCAAGGTAGAAAAGAAATTATCTTTTTATAGATTATCTATCATTTTATAGATTAAGCAAGTGAAGCCAAGAGAAGTTCAGTGACTTGCCCACTTGCCAAAAATTCTGTTCCTTTCAGCGACACCATCACTGTTCATCACTGATGGTTTAGATGACAGAAAAAGAAAATTCCATTCCTAAGTTCATGTTCAAGATTAGAAATTTTGTGTGATAGGGTTTTTAAAACATATTATACTTGATGTCTTTTTTATGGCAATATAAATCACCTACTATAAAATTCACCCTTTCCAAGTGTATAATTCAGTGTTTTTTAGTATATTCACCCAGTTGTACAACTATAACCACCATCTAATTCCAGAACATTTTCATTACCCAAAAAAAGAAGTCTCATATCCATTAACAGACACTACACATCCCCCTCCCACAAGGCCCTGGCAATCACTAATCTACATTCTGTCTCTATGGATTTGCCTACTCTGGATACTACATATAAATCGAACCAAACAATATATGCCTTCTGTGTCTGGCTTCCTTCACTTAGCATGTTTTAGAGATTCATCCACATTGTAGCATCTATCAGAACTTCATTCCTTTTTATGGCTGAATAACATTCCATTTTATGTATATATCACATTTTGCTTATCCATTCATCAGTTGTACACTAGATTTTTGGACAACAGCAATTTGACAGTTTAATCAACTAAAACAACCAGTAAATGAATAAATAAAATCCAGTAAATCAACAAAATAACCAAATAAAATGAACAGTAACCAAAAGAGAAAAAATCAGTAAAATTCACCCCACATAATCCATTCAAGACTTTTTGACTTTTTATTCACATCATTGCTGTGAAATTTAATTTACTGCTTTCCTTAAATAAATAAATCAGATCCTTTTTTAAAAATTAGAAATACATATTTTTCACCTTTTCTTAGAATCATTTCCTGTTTACTCTCTGTTTATTTACTGAAAAACAAATATTCCAATTATTTCCAGAATCATTTGTCCTTCAAATTACTGCAATTCTTTAGTCAAGATTCCCCCCAACCAAAAACTATAAAATACTTGCATCTTAAGGTACCAATGGGTAGCCAGGTTTTTTTTCTCTGGGGTCTGGGATCTATGCTTGTTTTCTCCATAGATTAAAAAAGTTAAATAGATGACTTCTGAAGTTTATAATTCTAGTTTTCTGTTAGTTGTCTGTCGTCACCCCTCCCTTCTGCCACTACCACAATCCTAGATGGGACTAGTCTCCTGTAATTCTGCTGGCAGGAGGAAATGGAGCAAGAGGACAGTGGCATCAGAATCACATTACAACTCCAAAGGTTTATGCAGCACTTCACAGTTTACAAAGCACATTCCCGTACAAATTCTCATACAATTCCAATGACAACCCCTTGAGGTAGGTCAGGCATTTTATCAAGGTAGAAACTGAAAATGAACACTGGTCCAAGTTTACAAGGTCAAGCAACAGGGTACAGATCTCTGGCTACCCAACTCAGTGATGATCTGGAATGTTCCACAGAATCATCCCATTCCCATGGCACTGTGGCTGTGGAGAGTGAGTGAATGAGGGGAAGTTTTGATGATTGGTTGGTACTTACATTCGTCTCAAGAGTGGCTGTTCATTGCGCTGAACGAGAATAAAGGGGAGGGTAAGAACAAAAGTAAAGACACAGTCAGAGGAAAGACTGAAGGAATGTCCAAGTGTAGACAAGGTCGCAGCCCCTGCACTACCTGAATAAGAGCACTCAGCATCACAAGCTCAAAGCTTCTGTCTGAGAAATAAGGGCTTCCAAATTGCTCACGGAGGATCACTTGGACTTGGCACCATCCATCTGACAGACCTTCTCATTAGAACATTCCCTGGTGATGTGATGGTCTTCACTCTGTGTTTCTACAAGCATAGGTTAAGTTGCCATTAGGGGACTGCTGCCAAGGAAAACACACCACCATGAGTGAGGCCATACACAAAATAAGCAAAGTACCTGGCTCAGCAATTCAATCCATTTCAACATCCATCAGGCTATCTCAAAATTTTCACCAGATTCCAAGACCCCACTTTCGTCAACACCATTCCTTCATATACATTGCCTACGTATATGGCAGGGTTTTTGCGTATAATATTTCATTACCACACACCTGTGAGGTAGGCATTATTATTCCCATTTTACAGATAGGAAAATACGGCTCAGAAACATGGTTAACATATCCAAGATACTCAGGGAGAGAGCTGTCATTTAAAACCAGAACTTGGGGGGCACTGGTAGTTCAATGGTAGAGTGCTCCCCTGCCATGAAGGAGGCTGGGGTTTGATTCCTGGCTCATGAACCTAATAAAGAAAAAACAAAAAAGTCAGGTCTCTGTTGTTCCAAACCTATTTTCTTTCTACTGTGTTGCAGTGCCTCTATTCTAACTTGTTAGAATTTCAAATGAAATCTTGCCTGCCAATGAACTCTACAAAACATTTTAAAGAAAATTTTTATTAGAATAAATTTATTGTGAATTTCTAAATATACTTATTAAATGGTCAATTAATGAGACTAATTAAGCTACCTTAATAAACACAGTTGCAACAAGCATATTAGCTTCTGCCTTCAGCTTAAACGCTATATTTTGTTTGGGTTGCGAAGAATTGAGAAAATCCTGATTCACAATACATAAGTATAAAATGATAATAGTCTTTTAACAGTGGTTTGTGAGCTCAAGCCACATCTTGATTAAACAGAGATAAAAGGAAAAGCTTATTTTGAGACTGCAGAAGTTAGTTATCCTGGTTGTAAAAGTCCCCATGATAATTACCTCTAGTGTGTTAAGAATTGTCATATTAAATAAAACATATTAAATTTTTGTGTGCATGTTATGTTTATTACAATTTTAATAATAGTTTAAAGTGTATTTAATATTTTTAAGATGAATTTTCCCCAAATACACAATCTCATAATAAAAATTCCAGCAGGCTTCTTTGAAGAAACTGACAATTTGGTACTAAAATTTATACGGAAATGCAAAGGATCTAAAATAAGTTTAGAGATTTACACTGTCTGATTCTAAGACTCACATGAAAACTACTACAATCAAGACAGTGTGGTACTGACATGAAGGAAAACAGAATAGAGACTCCAGAAATAAACCCAAGCTTATATGGTCAATTGATTTCTTACAAAGGTGTAGGGTAATTAAATGAGAAAATCAGTCAAATGGTGCTGGAATATTTGTATATCTGTACAGAAAAAAATTATCCTTGACCCTTACCTTACAACATGTGCAAAAATAAACTCAAAACAGATCACAGACCTATACATAAGAAGAAAACTATTATATTTCTGAAAGAAAATATCATAGAAAATCTTTGTGACACCAAGTTAGGAAAAGAATTCTTAAACAGCAAAATTTATTATATGTATTAAAGTTAAATTTAATTATGACATAATATTAGAATATATTAAATTATAAATATATTAGAATTTATGTAAATTTAAAAGAAAATATTTATTAAATTGACTTTCAAAATTAAAAACTTCTGCTCTTCAAAAAAAAAAGGTCAAGAAATGAAAAGGCGAGCCACAAATGGTATAAAATACTTGCAAAACTTTTATCTGACAAAGGGCTTACATCCAGAATCTGTAAAAAAAACTCTTACAACTCAATAAGAAGAAAAACTCAACGAAAATGGGTCAAACATTTGAACACACACTTTATAAAAGAAGATATCCAAATGCCAATAAGCACATGAAAAGATGTTCAACACCACAAGTCATCAGGGAAATGCCTATTAAAACCCCAATGGCGTATTACTACATATATATTGGTGGGTGGGTAGGTGGGCCATGCTGAAAACCTGGGTTCCTTTCCTGGTGCCTGCCCATTTAACTGTATGCTTAGAATTTTATCCTATGTAAAGTTTACTTCAGTAAAACTAGGAGACTGCATTTTTTTTTAAATACTAAGATTTCAGAATCCCTTAAAGAGAAAAAAAAATGTTCTCGGATAAAAACAGAAATGGGGTCCCTTCTGCAAAATAACTCTTAATGAAACACACTCAGATGTTAAGCCAAAGTACATAAAATATTGACTCTTTGAAGGAAGCTAGCTAGCAGATATTTAAAAATTCTTGTCCTTCCAATCTGCATCTCAAGAAAATTAGAAATGAATCAATTATACCTAAAGCACTTTGGGCTGATTTTAATATGTACAAAACTACTGAATATTAAATAGGTTCCCAGAGAAAGTCTTTGTACCAGGACTTTTCCATGTGACCAAACCCCTCAAAGGCATTAAAAGACAAGTGAGAAAACAGATTGTTTTTTCTGCAGTGCTTAGCTATTTCATCATGCTTTCCTATTGCCAGAAAGCACATTTATGATGCATCAGTCAACATCCAGTGTCAGATAATTAGCCATTAACAGACTTCACCTGTACTGTGATGAAAATGATATCACAACTTGCAAGAGATCCCCTTGAAGATGGAACGGAAAGAAATAGTGGCCACATGTTGTTTCAAACCTGTATTCATTACACCTCCTGATTGCATGTCATACAAGAGAGGCCAAACAGATGTGTAAAAATCACTGTTTAACAGGGGGAGAAAATACTGTAAAATTGTTTATAGCAGGACAGCGGGTTCTTATAGGCAAAGTAAATTACAAATAGATTTCTCAATTACCTTTTAAAGCCTGGTATTTGATTCTTATATAACAGTCAAAAATCAATTTTGCATGGAATTTATGTGAATGCTTCATTATTAATAAAACAGCAGTTGGTGGCTGCTACTTCCTCTCCACAACAGCAGCACGCAGTGGGGAAGCATTCACATGCCAGGCTATGCAATCCTTTATCTTTTTATCCTCTGGTTCAGCACTATAAAAAGGAAAGGGAAGAGATGAATTTCAAACAAATTTTATTCATAGGCTTCTGGCAGCATCTATTTCACAGAGGACCTGGAGGACCTCAGGTCAGTTAGCAGTCTCCTTGAGAGTACTTGGTGGTGGGTGTTGGAGAAGTTCTGATTTCTGCTCATATAGTACCCATAAGGTCTTCTTTTTAAATAGACTCAAACCAGCTACTAACTCTAGTTGTTGAAAAAAGACATCGAACTCCATTTCTTGCTCTATCCCTTGCATATCTCACCTTACTGCCAGAGTTCACTGTTGACCATACAAACTGATTCAAAATGACTGGCCAGGGACACTTTTTTTCCTCAAATAATAACAATTATTACTTAAAAAAAAAAAAAAACTTGTTCCTGATGCAAGCATTCTAAACACACAAGTATATTTATCTCCAATTCACAAATGCAAAAATTGAATTCCATTAACATCCACACAACATAACACTCAGCTCCCTATTTCGTATTTGACTCATCAAACCATGAATACTCCTCACTCCTCAAATGAAAAGTAGTGTAATAAGAAAACCTAGTTTCACTAGTTAGCCTTCTCTAACCAACTGGGTGACTCTGAACAAGTTACATCACTGCTTTATGCCTCATTTCTTCACCAGTAGAGTAAGAGGGTGTTCAAAATGATCTGAGGTATCTTTCAGATTATAAACAACTCTAAGATTCAGGGCAATAAAACAAATCACTTCACTCCCTTTATATGTGAAAAGCAAAAGGAAAGTTTTATGTTTGGCTGGTAACATAGGGAAACACTCATCTTCAAAGATTAAATACAGCTTAGCAGTACCTTCTATTTCTTTCGTTGGGTCCATGCTTCAAAGGTACCAAGAAGGAAAAGACAGGTAGGTACACGGGGTGCTTGCAACGTGTTTCCAGATCTCTCTCTCTTTTCCTGATTAAAATCTCTGCTCAATATGTGATTGCACCTGGCAACTGTGGACACGCCACACTTAGCCTCCTAAGCGTGCATGTCAGAAGCTAATGGGTAATGCTATATTAACACAATCATTAAACCAAACCCCAAAAGTTGCAATGGAATCTAGATTAAAAGTTCTTTTTGAAATATACGTGTATATCAGATATCCCTTTGCAGATCTTGAATGCCAGGAGTTTAAGAATGAAAGTCCAAAGTGGATAAGAAGGTCTTATTCAGTTTGTCTTTAAGAACTGAATCTAATTTATTATTGAGAAACAAAGTACCTAAATACAGAGTTTAAAAAATATTACTTTTCCTTTCATTCCTCCTATATTTATTCACATAGTCAATCAGCTTAGCATGTCTTCCCTGAGAATCACACAGTTGATACAACTGAGATAAGTAATCAGTATTCTTTTCAGGCAAAAAGGAAGGGCACAGTTTTTTTTTTTGTTCTGAGTCAAATTTATATTTGGGGTTTCTTGTGCAAGTGCTGCTAATAAACTCAGAGAGAAGCTTATTTGTTGACGTTGGTAGAGTGCATGAATGTCCCCAATTCTTTACCCCTACCTGTATCCATGTTCTTTGCCATATGATTTAATAGTTCCTTCCACTAAAGAGGCAAGATGTATTTCCCCACACCTTGAATCTGGGCTTGGACTTGTGACTTGCTCTGACCAAACCAGTTCAGTCAGTGCTCAGATGCTATCGGGGGGGCCAGACAAGACACACCAAACCCTGCATAAGCAGGAGAAAAAATACTTGCTGCTGTGTGCTGCTGCTATTCTGTGGTTGCTTGTTATGTAGCAGTTTATTACAATAGCTAACTAATACTTAGTCCTTCCTTACTTTTAACTGATACTGATGATGATGCTGGCACTGCTACATCTTCTCAAAGAACTTGTGGCCATTTTCCTTTCCCTATGTTTATTAGCATTAGTGCTAGATTGATTCTCAGTCATTATAATTTTATTCTTTTTGGTAAACAATCTTCCTCACATTCTCTCAGCACCTTAGACAAGGAGTTCTCATAGTACGATGGGCTTCTTAAAACACAGATTGCTGGGCTTCACCCCAAGTGTTTCTGATTCAGTAGGTCTGGGGAATCACCCCCAGCCTGAGAATGTATATTTCCAGCATATTCCTAGGTGGTACTGATGCTGCTGGTTCCAGTGACAGCCACTACTCCCTTAAGCCATTGAGGGTTAAACACAAGGTGGCTAGTTCACAAACTCATTTGTGTTTTCCAAAAGTCCATTTTCCATCACCTTCTCCCTCTGACCAATAAATGAGTGGGACCAAAGCCAAAATTCCAGTGTCTTTCTAGATGCGTTCCCTCTGGAAGAGGCAGTCGCTGCAGCAGAGAGCAGTCAGGGTTCCTAAGCCAGATAGCAGGGACTCAGCACCCCCTTTGACCTTAACTTAGTATACCAATGGTTGCTTTGGGAAGTTCCTGGCTTGCATCCAAGATGCACTGGCTTGACCGGGGGATAAAAGAGAGTTCACATTTTTTCTGTGTCTACCTCAGACCATTTGTTCTTAAACTCCCCCATCCTAGAAACCTAGGGTTTTCACTGTCAGGGAAAAATCATAACCCCATATATTCAAATGTATACAATCAATTTTCCTCTCAAATCCCCATGTCAGGTATTCTCATTTCTTCCCACTTGCTGTGTATGAAGCGATCCCCCACTGGGAAAACAGAATAGCTTTTGCTCATGGTCAGCTCAACTCTGCTCTTTTTTTACAATGGTCTTATGTTAAATTTAAACTCAGACACTTGTGCATGACTCCATAGCATCAGCAAGAGTTGGCAGAAAAGTGGGTCCTCTGTGTGATGTTTATTTGCAGTTCTCCTTCAGAAAATTAAAGCAAATTAAAAAGCTGCCCTTTGAAACTTAATATTTTAAAAACGCAATAGGGAAATAGTAGGTGATTATAAGGAATTGGCCAGTCTACTTTACCTTTCATGTCCTCGTTCTTTTTTTTTAATAAAGCATGGTTTTCATCTGTTAACTGTTACATTATTCTAACTCAATGGTTGTACTTTGAAGAAGGGTACGTTGCCCTTGAGGTGTGTGAACACTTGCCCAAAGGCCTGGAGAATGTCTAGCACCTCTCTGCTCACAGCCTGGAAGAGTGAAAATATTTCCAACCTGTTTTATGGAAGCAATTTGATCCTGTTTTGAAGTTTTTTTTGCAAAGAATTTTCATAAGGATTTTTATGCTCAGTAATTCACAAACACTAATTTGCCTATAATTAAAATTATATACATTTGACATATTAAAACTAAAATATTGTTTTTCATTCAACAGATAGTATCAAGGTTCAGATGCTGTACCTGGTGGTTGAGCTGTAAAGATGAAAATATCCTTTCATTGTTTTTAGAGTGCTTATAACTCTTTTGATGAAACAGACCCAAAATTTAATAAATACTTCTTCATCCATTCAACACACTTATATTGAGCACTTTTATGTCCTGGACGTAGTGCTTGGTATATAGCAGAGCCCATAATGATAATCAGGATAGGTGTGGTTCCTGCTCAAAGTTTAATCTTTTGAGGGAGTTGGATAGTTACAAGAAATGTGATACATTTTACAACTTGGGACAGCCATGCAGTAAGAGCATGGGCAGGAGAACCTATTTTAATCTAGGCGGTCAGAGCAAGCTCTTGTGAAAGGTAACCCTTAAGTTGAGACCTGAGAAAGCTAGAGAAAGGAGGAAAGAAAGAAAAGGGGGAAAGAAGTGGAAAAAGATCTGCAAAGACCCAAAGGTTGGAGAGAATTTGTCACTTATGAGGAACTGAGAAAATTTCAGTATAATGAGAGAGCATAAAGGAGGGATTCATAAGAGATGACAATGAAGAAGTAAGAGGGGGGCCATGTTTAGGAGTTTGGACCTAACCATAATGCTAATGTGTAGTCACATAAAGGTGTTGAGCAGAAGAGTGACTTGATCAGTCCGTATATAAGTACAATCATTTGGACTGCAAAGTTGATGGCATATGGGGCAGGAGCTAGACTGGAGGCAGGGGGATCAGTTTGAGGGATTTTCCAGACATCCAGTTGAGGTAATGATGGCTTTGACTAAAGTCTTTGCAGTGAATCTGAAGAGAAGTGGTCAGATTCAAGAGGAATCAACAGGACTTGGTGATTGGTTGGCTGTGGGAGATGATAGAGAAGGAAGACTCAAGAATGATACTTGAGTTTCTACTTTAAGCAATTAACTGAGTGGTGGTAAAACTAGGAGAAATAGAGAACAGTGTTAGTAGATAGGAGTTCAGTTTGGGGCACATCAATTTAAGATTCTTATAAGAAAGGCATCTAAATGAAACTGTCAAGGTGGCAGTGTGATGTATATGTCTAATGCTGAGAATATAGGGCTAGACTAAAGATATAGTTTGAAAGACTGAGAGAGAAAGGTCAAAGTGATAGGAGAACCAGTAGAGTGGAGAATCAGGAGAGGAGCTCCAGTTACAGAAACCAAAGACAAAAAATGTTACAATGGTATACACACTGGGAGGTCTGGTGAGTGAGGACCAAAAAGTGTCCACTTAATTTAGCAACATGGAGGAAATCAGCAACCTTGGTAAAAGGAGTTTTGATGGAGTGATAGGGGCAGAAGCCAGAAGGAAGTGGCCTGGTAAGTGATTCTATAATGTTAAATACATATAGTATATCTTGGGAACACACAGTGAAGTGCCAAACACTTTAGTAAGAAAATTAACTTTGGTACATTTAATATACATGGGGGAAAAAATGGAAACTGGAAGGCAACAAAGAAGATAGAAATAAAAATAGAAGCTGGTAGGGGGAGTGGAATGGAAGAAAGAAAAATTTATTTAAAAAATATAAAAAGATGAAAAAGGAACAAAACATAGTATGCCAGGACTAAGAAAGACTGAAGAAAGCATCCAGTTCCAACTTGTCATTTTACAAATGAGAAAACTAGGCCTCAAAACATGATTTGGCATGAGTGATTTGATGAGCTTAAGGTCACGTAGTGGAATACTGACAAAGCAAGAGAATATTCATTCAGATCCTTGTTTCAAGGATTCTGTTGGCAGTTAAGGATCCAATGTATTTAAAACACACATACACAATTCTAAGCACTGTAAAAACAGAAACTTACAGGTCTACAGTGGGGTGTTCGTGTGCTCAAAAAAGACAGCTGACGTTGACTGGTGTAACGACCCTCAAACCAGCAAAAGTCAGCATGTCCTACTATTCCCATTTAGCTGGCCACGTGAAGGTGAGTACCCACGTACTGAAAAGGAAGGTAAAAAGAGATAACCAATTCCCTGGACAATTGCAGACTGAAGCCACAGACCTGCATTCTGTGTGGCAGAGATAACCAGGCCCTACCTCAAGACCAAATCATCGTCCATTCATTTGGCAACAGCAAGCACCTGCCCAGCACTATTCTAAGTGCTCAGGATTCATCAGTGGACAAAGCAGACAAAAACCCAAGGGGCTTATATTTTAGTGGGAAACAGACAATGAAAAATAAATAATAAATATTTAAATTATACAGTATTGGGAAAATTATAAAAAGAAAAAAAGTTGGGCTAATATGAGAATCCAGGGAATGTGGAATTTCTTAAGGAACAAAGGCATAGGAGAAAAGGAAAAGGCGAGCCCAGCTAGAGAGGCAGAACCTCCCTTATCTCCTCTTGCAAGGGTGTACCCTTGGCAACTTGACCCAAATGATAACATCTGAGCAAGTGGGTCCCACATATGGAAGAGGAGACAGAGTTAGAGACCGTGAAGATTTCAGGCCATATATTACATTCATTATCCATTACATCAACTCTTTTCAAGCTTGTGATGATTTTCTTTTATGCTTAACAATAGGTGTCTTAATTGTCAGTTGAGCCTTCTTTCTGCTAAACCAGACTACTATGTTAATGATCAATTATTTTACAAAAATGTTATATTCTTTGAGGTGATTGCTACTCCTTTTCTTTTGTTGTTGGTTTTGTTTTTAACTATTACTCATTAGACACTTTACTTCCTCCCTCACATAATCCTGCAATGTCAGGAAATTGCTACCAAGTGGATAAAGGCTTCTGGACTGAATGTTAAACAACAAAACATGAGGCTCTCAGTTTACTTTGAGCATGAATATATGGGAATTCTAAATGGCATGCTTTCCTTCTTTTTTATTTTACCACCGATATTATCTATTTTTTTAATTTAATGTATTTTGTATTATCAAACTGAAACAACAGATACACATAAACATTCTTAACATACAAGCTTTCCACATATGGTATACAATCAATGGCTCACAATATCATCACATAGTAATATATTTATAACCATGATCATTTTTTAGAACATTTGCATCACTCCAGAAAAAGAAATAAAAAGAAAAAACTCACACATACCATACCACTTACCCCTTCCGCTCATTAACTACTAGTATTTCCATCTACTCAATAGATTTTAACCTTTGTTCCCCTATTTTTTTCTATACCCCTTACCACTCCCTTTCATTGTTCACTAGTATTTCAATCTACTCAATTTATTTTAACATCTGTTCCCCCATTATTTATTTTAATCCATATTTTTTACTCATCTGTCAATATCGTAGATAAAAGGAGCATCAGATACAAGGTTTTCACAATCACATAGTCACACTGCAAAAGCTATATCATTATACATTCATCTCCAAGAAATATGGCTACTGGAAAACAGCTCTACAGTTTCAGGCACATCCCTCTAGTCTCTCTAATATACCTTAAACTAAAAGGGGATATCTATAAAATGCATAAGAATAACCTCCAGGATAACCTCTCGACTCTGATATCTCTCAACCACTGACACTTTATTTTGTCTCATTTCTCTCTTCCCCTTTTCTATCAAGAAGATTTTCTCAATCCCTTGGTGCTCAGTCCCAGCTCATTCTAGGATTTCTGTCCCACATTGCCTGGGAGGTTTATACCCCAGGAGTCATGTCCCATGCAGAGTGGGGGAGGGCGGTGAGTTTGCTTGCTGTGTTGCTGGGAGAGATATAGGCCACATCTGAGCAACAAAAGAGGTTCTCTGGGGGTGACTCTTGGGCCTAATTTTAAGTAGGTTTCATCTATCCTTTGTGGGGATAAGTTTGATATGAACAAACCCCAAGATTGAGGGCTTGCCCTATTAATTTGGTTGTGCTCATTGCTCGCGAGAACATCAGGAATACTCCAAATGGGGAAGTTGAATTTTCCCCTTTCTTGCCATTTCCCCAAGGAGACTTCACAAATATTTTTTTTTATTCACTGTTCAAATCACTCTGGGATTTATCAGGACATCACTCTGGACAAACCTACAAAATCTCAAGCCCTACTCAAGGTTCCATGTACTTATGGTGTTCAATTAAACTGTCCATATAAGTTACATAAGGAAATGCACTAGTGAAAATATAAATTTTGTACCAAATACACATTTTTTCTTTAGTCTCAGACATAAGATAAGTTTTAAAATATGAATTACCATCCATTTTCAACACCCTGCAATATTGACATTCCTTTGTTCTTATTCATGCAAAAACATTTTCTAATTTGTACATTTAGTTGCTATCATTGTATACTCTAGGCATTCCTAGATTATACCATCTCAGTATAATCTATTGTCTATCTTTCATTCTCTTTCATTTGTGTCCCAGCCCTCCTCCCTCTATCATTCTCACATTCAGCTTCATTCAGTGTACTAATATTATTGTGCTACAATTCATTTCTGAATTTTTACAATAAGTCCTGTTGCACAATCTGTATCCCTTCAGCTCCAGTTACCCAAAATCTACCCTATTTCTATCTCTTGATGGCCTCTGTTCTTAAGTGAAATTCTCCAAGTTCATTCATTAATGTTAGTTCATATCAGTGAGACCATACAGTATTTGTCCTTTTGTTTCTGACTAATCTCACTCAGCATAATTTCCTCAAGGTCCATCCATGTTGTTACATACTTCATAACTTTATTCTGTCTTACAGCTGCATAATATTCCATCATATGTATATACCACAGCTTGTTTAGCCACTCCTCTGTCGATGGACATTTGGGCTGTTTCCATCTCTTGGCAATTGTAAATATGCTGCTACAAACATTGGTGTGCAAATGTCCATTTGGTTTCTTGCCTTCATGTCCTCTGAACCAGAGTGGTATTGTTAGATCATATGGCAATTCTATACCTAGCTTCCTGTAGAACCCCCAAACTGCCTTCTACAGCAGTCGTACCATTTACATTCCCACCAACAGTGGATAAGTGTGCCTCTTTCTCCACATCCTCTCTAGCACTTGTCATTTTCTGTTTTATTGATAATGGCCATTCTGGTGAGTGTGAGATGATCTGCATTTCCCTAATAGCCAGGGAAGTTGAGCATCTTTTCATGTGCCTTTTAGCCATTTGTTTTTCCTCTTCTGAAAAGTGTCAGTTCATGTCTTTTGCCCATTTTGTAATATGGTTGTTTGTCTTTTTGTTGTTGAGTTGAACAATCTCTTTATATATTCTGGATACTAGACCCTTATCTGAAATATCATTTCCAAATATTGTCTCCCAGTGTGTAGGCTATCTTTTTACTTCCTTGACAAAGTTCTTTGATGCACAGAACTGTTAATTTTGAGGAGTTTCTACTAATTTCTTTCTTTCTTCATCCTCATGCTTTGGGTGTAAGATCTATGAAACCATCTCCTATTATAAATTTATATGATATTTCCCTACATTTTCCTCTAAAAGTTTTATGGTCTTAGCTCTAATGCTTAGGTCTTTGATCCATTTTGAGTTAATTTTTGTATAGGGTGTGAGATATGGATCCTCTTTCATTCTTTTGCTTGTGAATATCCAGTTCTCCAGGTACCATTTATTGAAGAAACTGTTTTGTCCCAGGTGAGTTGGCTTGACTGCCTTATCAAAGATCACTTGTCCCGATGAGAAGGTCTATATCTGAATATTCTATTCAATTACATTGGTCAGTATAATTGTCTTTATGCTGGTACCATGCTGTTTTGATCACTGTAACTTCATAATATGTCTTAAAATCAGGTAGTGTGAGTCTTCTGACTTCATTTTTCTTTCTCAGGATATTCTTAGCTATTTGGGGCACCTTGCTCTTCCAGATAAATTTGGTTATTGGTTTTTCTATTTCTGAAAAGTAAACTTTTGGGATTTTAATTGGCATTGCATTGCATCTGTAAATCAATTTAGGTAGAATTGACATCTTAACTATGTTTAGTCTTCCAGTGCATGAACATGGTATGCCCTTCCATTTATTTAGGTCTTCTGTGATTTCTTTTAGCAATTTCTTGTAGTTTTCTTTGCACAGGTCTTTTATATCCTTAGTTAAATTTATTCCTAAGTATTTTATTCTTTTGGTTGCAATTGTACATGGAATTTTTTTCTTGATTTCCCCCTCAGATTGCTCATTACTACTGTACAGAAACACTAGAGATTTTTTCAGCATTGACCTTGTAACCTGCCATTTTACTGTACTCATTTATTAACTCTAGAAGTTTTGCTGTGAATTTCCCAGTGTTTTTGACATATAGTATCATATCTGCAAGCAGTGAGAGTTTTACTTCTTCCTATCCAATTTTGATGCCTTACCTTTCTTTTTCTTGTCTAATTGCTCTTGCTAGAACTTCCAACACAATGTTGAATAACAATGGTGACAGTGGACATCCTTGTCTTGTTCCTGATTTTAGGGGGAAAGTTTTCAGTTTTTCCCCATTGAGGATGATGTCAGCTGTGGGTTTTCATATATTCCCTTTATTGTGTTGGGGAAATTCCCTTCTATTCCTATCCTTTGAAAAGCTTTCAACAAGAAAGGATGTTGAATTTCATCAAATGCCTTTTCTGCATCAATCGAGATGATCATGTGGCTTTTCTGCTTTGATTTGTTCATATGGTGTATACATTAATTGATTTTCTTATGTTGAACCATTCTTGCATACCTAGGATGAATCCTACTTAGTCATGGTGTATAATTCTTTTAATGTGCTGCTGCATTCGATTTGCAAGAATTTTATAGAGGATTTGTGCATCTATATTCATTAGAGAGATGGTCTGTAGCTTTCTTTTCTTGTAATATCTTTGTCTGGCTTTGGTATGAGGGTGATGTTGGCTTCATAGAATGAGTTAGGTAGCCTTCCCTCCTCTTCAATTTTTTGAGGAGTTTGAGTAAGATTTGGTACTAATTCTTTCTTAAATGTTTGGTAGAATTCACACGTGCAGCCATCTGGTCATGGACTTTTCTTTTGGGGGAGCTTCTTAATGACTGATTCAATTTCTTTACTTGTGATTGGTTTGTTGAGGTCATCTATTTCTTCTTGAGTCAATGTTGGTTGTTTATGCCTTCCTAGAAGTTATCCATTTCATCTATCTTGTCTAGTTTATTAGCATAAAGTTGTTCATAGTATCCTATCATTACCTCCTTTATTTCTGCGGGGTCAGTGGTTATGTCTTCTCTTCCATCTCTGATTTTATTTATTTGCATCCTCTCTCTTCCTCTTTTTGTCAACCTTGCTAAACGTCCATCAATCTTATTGATTTTCTCATAGAAACAATTTCTGTTTTGTTGATTTTCTCGATTGTTTTCATGTTCTCAATTTCATTTATTTTTGCTCTAATCTTCATTATTTCTTTCCTTTTGCTTGCTTTGGGGTTAGTTTGCTGTTCTTTCTCTACTTCTTCTAAATGAACAGTAAATTCCTTGATTTTTGCTCTTTACTCTTTTTTGATATAGGCTTTAGGGCAATAAATTTGCCTCTTAGAAATGATGAATATGCAACTATGTGATAATATTAAGAATTACTGATTGTATATGTAGAATGGAATGATATATTAATGTTCTTTTGTTAAGTTTTTTAATTAATAAAAAAGTTTTTAAAAATTTGCCTCTTAGCACTGCCTTTGCTGCATCCCATAAATTTTGATATGTTCTGTTTTCATTTTCATTTGCCTCAAGATAGCTACTGATTTATCTTGTAATTTCTCCCTGGACCCACTAGCTGTTTAAGAGTGTGTTGTTAAGCCTCCATATATTTGTGAATTTTCTGGCCCTTTGCCTATTATTGAATTCCAACTTCCTTCCTTTATGATCTGAGAAAGTGTTTTGTATGATTTCAATCTTTTTAAATTTATTGAGACTTGCTTTGTGACTCAGCATATGGTCTCTCCTTGAGAATGATCCATGAGTACTTGAGAAAAAGGTGTACCCTGCTGTTGTGGGGTGTAATGTTCAATAAATGTCTGTTAAGTTTAGTTCGTTCATTGCATTATTCAAATTCTCTGTTTCTTTATTGATCCTTTATCTAGATATTCTGTCCATTGATGAGAGTGGGGAATTGAAGTCTCCAAGTATTATGGTAGATATGTCTATATTTCTTTTCAGTGCTTTCAATGTTTGCGTCATGTATTTCGAAGCACTCTGGCTCGTTGCATAAATATTTATGATTGTTAGGTCTTCTTGTTGAATTGTTCCTTTTATTAATACATAAGTGTCCTTCTTTGTCTCTTTTAATTGTTTTACATTTGAAGTCTAATCTGTTGGATATTAGTATAGCTACTCCTGCTCTTTTCTGATTGTTGTTTGAATGAAATATTTTTTCCCAACCTTTCACTTTCAACCTATGTTTATCCTTGGGTCTAAAATGCATCTCCTGTAGATAGCATATAGATGGGTCCTGTTTTTTAATCTATTCTGCCAGCCTATGTTTTTTTATTGGGGAGTTTAATCCGTTAACATTTAGTGTTATTACTGTAAGGGCTGTACTTTCTTCTGCCATTTTTCCTTTTGGATTTTATGTCTTACCTAATTTTCCCTCTTTTTATCTTTACTGATAGTCTTAATTTCTACATTCTTCTCCATACTGCTCTCTGCTGTGTTTTTCTATCTGTCTCACATGCTCCCTTTAGTATTTCTTGCAGAGCCAGTCTCTTGGTCACCAATTCTCTCAGTGATTTTTTTTGTCTGAAAATGTTTTAATTTCCCTATCATTTTTGAAGGACAGTTTTGCTGGATATAGAATTCTTGGTTGGCAGTTTTTCTCTTTTACTATCTTAAATATATCATACCACTGTCTTCTTGCCTCCGTGGTTTCTGCTGAGAAATCTATGCATATTCTTATTGGGTTTCCTTTTTATATGATGGATTGCTTTTCTCTTGCTGCTTTCAAAATTCTCTCTTTCTCTTTGACTTATGACATTCTGATTAGTAAGTGTCTTAGAGTATGTCTATTTGGATCTACTCTGTTTGGGGTATGCTGCACTTCTTGGATCTGTAATGTTAAGTCTTTCATAAGAGCTGGGAAATTTTCAGTGATAATTTCCTCCATCTCCTTCTTTTCCCTTCTCTTCTCCTTCTGGGACACTGCAACACATATATTCATGCATTATATGTTGTCATTCAATTCCCCGAGTCCCTGCTCATATTTTTCCATTCTTTTCCTTGTATTTTCTTTTGCTTGTTGGATTTCAGATTCCTGCCCTCCAGTTCACTAATCCTATCTTCTGCCTCTTGAAATCTAACATTGTAGGTTTCCATTGTTTTTTTCATCTCTTCTACTGTGCCTTTCATTCCCATGAAATGATTTGTGGTTTGTTTTTTCAGACTCTGTGATTTATTTTTTCAGACTTTAGATTTCTTCTTTTTTTTTCGTCCTTTGCCTTCTTTATATCCTCCCTCAATTCACTGATTTGATTTTTTATGAGGTTTTCCACATCTGTTCAAACATCCTGAATTAATTGTTTCAACTCCTGTATCTCATTTGAATTGTTGGTTTGTTCCTTTGACTGGGCCATATCTTCAATTTTCCTGATATGATTCATTATTTTTTGCTGGCATCTAGACATTTAATTTCCTTAATTAATTCATTCTGGAGATTATTTTCACTTTTTTTACCTAGGATTTTCTTGCTGGATGACTTTGTTGTATATCTGTTCTTTGACATTCAGTTCAGCTTATTCTAGACCTCTAGCTTAAGTTTTGTTTAACAGATCAGAATTTTTCAGTTCTTGTTTTCTTGTTTCTTGCCCTGCCTGTAGGGTGCCTTTTTTTTCCTTAGGAGGGTCTATTTAGGTATTATAGACTCTAGTCCAAGTTTCCAGACTAGCCTGGCTTCCTCTTAGGAGGAAAGAGTCACCTGCCTTAGTTTTCCCTGAGGATGAGACCCAGCAGGTTGAAAGACCTTCCTATGAAGCCTCTAGACTCTGTGTTTTTCCTATCCTGCCCAGTATGTGGCGCTTGTCTGCCTGTGGGTCCCACTAGCATAAAGTGATGTGGTACCTTTAATTTCAGCAGCGTCTCCTTGCTGGGACCATGGTTGAGAGAGAGGAACAATTGTATGCTAGCTTTAATCGCTTTAGTTTTCCAGACCCTGAATTTCTTGTGGGAGGGATTCCACCTGAGCTGGGCCCCACCCCTCTCCTGGGGAAGGAATAGCTACTAGGTAATTACTGCCTATCACCTAACCAGCCTCTTTGCCTCTCAGACAAGCTTAATTCTGCCCTTGACTGGGGCAGTTGGAGTCTGAGAAGCCTTGCAGTTATATGCAAAGAGCAGTCAAGCCATAGAAACACAGCTACAAGAGGGAAAAGAAAAAAATCCTTTTCAGGGCAGGTCCCCATTCCTCAGGTTTGCCAATCAAGAGCTTAAATGGGTACGTTGCTCTATGTATCTCCAGGTCCTATGTGCCCCCTACTTTCCTTCAGGGCCCAGACCTTTCAGATCTGAGAAAACCTCTCTTTTTTTTTTTCCTTTTCTGTTAGCCCTGCCCCCTCTGTGCTGGGGCAAAACCCGGCAACCTCAGCTTTTACTCAAAGTTCAGCTGAGCTGGGGATCTATTTTTAGTAGTCAGAATTTGTTAATTAATTCCACAATTGGAGCTTGGTTGAGCTCAGCCCCTTGCTGTTAGTAAAGTTCTCCCTTTCCCTTCTGGGAAGCAGCCTGTGGAGAAGGGGCACCAGCCTCCACGGGTTCGGGGAGTCACGGTTCTGGGTGGGATCGCAGCTGGTCCAGCTTGTCCAGATTGGTGTATGCTGTGTGTCCGGTCACTGATGTGGCCCCAGCCATTGTTCTGTACTGTTCCTGGCTATTTACTAGCTGCTCTGGAGGACGAACTAAATTCCACATCTCACTAAGCTGCCATCTTGGACCCTCTCCCCTTGCTTTCCTTCTTGATGCTGATTTTTTCCTTAAACACTGAACACTTTATTAATACAATAACTAAACAGGCTAAGAACCCGATGTAGATGTCTCTGACACAAAGTTTCTACTCAACCTGGTCTAGGTTCTCCTCTAAGTATGAACATAAATAACTGAGCAGGATATAGTGAATATGGGAGCAGGCTCTCATCCTCAGATGATGCCTTAGACTTCAGGGAAACTCAACAGTTCTAAAGGCAGTTTCGAATGCTCTGCCAACACTGCCTGTTTAACAGAGTTTAACTAAGGAAAGAAGATGTTTCATTCACTTTGCTCCTTAGCTATTCCTAGCCTTTCCATCTTTATCAAAAACATTAAAAAGTCCTATGGGGCCAGCAATGGTGGCTGAGTGGCAGAGTTCTCACCTGCCATGCCGGAGACCTGGGTTCGATTCCCCATGCCTGCCCATGCAAAAAAAAAAATGTTCCACAGTGCCTCTAGATATTGAAAACTTCTGACTGTATTTTTTCAAGCAGCGATTTCCTTGCCTTCTGGCTTCTAATTCTAAATTTTTCTTTTTTTTTGAGAAATGTTCTAGTTTCCCTTTCCCCTTTTGATCAATAGCTGGCTTCTACCTACAATCGATTCCTTTTTCAACTAGTTCTAAATCACAGCATCAGATAGAAACTGCATTTTGTTCAAAGGCTTAGTGTTACAAAAATAGTCACAACAATACTAAAACATAACATGTACCTTGCTTTTTATTTATGGAAGGAATTAGAATGGTTTTTTGCTATGGATCCGTGCTCCTCAATTTTTAAGTAGCCCATATTTTTGTATGAAAACATCAGAAATATTTACACCAGTCTTGGGATTCCAGATAATGAGGTTAATTTCTCCAAAAACAACAGACTCTCTCCACCCTCTAATCTCAGAAAAACTTCCTTACTCTGAGTTTGAAACTGAAGGCATATTGATTTCTGGGGAGATTAAACCTGTTTGTTAGTAATTAGCGCATAAGCATATAAGGTGTATACAAAAAGCACAATACTTTATAGACATTCTACAGCCTTGTGGCTCCAAGTGTGGCCCTTGACCATCTGCATCATCTGGGAGTTTGTCCCAAATGTAGACTCGTGGGCTGCACCCCAGACCTCCTGAGCAACAATCTGCATTTTAACAAGATCTCCAGGTGATTCACATACACGTTAAAGTTTGAGAAGGACGTAGAGTATGTTTGGGTTCCAGAATTTGTCTCTCTAGGCAAAAAGAGTAGTGTGGGAGAGAAAGATAAAAAGGTTTGTGGATCTGGCTGTCATTTTCAACACTTCTTTTCACTAACACAGCTACTGTTGCAGGCTCTCACTAACTTCACACCTCTGATAATCAGCAACATCGCCATCCCTGGAAGATGTTGCAGCCCTTGTGCAGTAGAATCTTCCTCAGTTTCCTTTCCCGCCTTGGCTGCTGCAATGCCCAACACAAAGCTCATCTGTAAGTCCTACATTATGGTTTCCCTCTTCCTCCTTCTGCATGCCCCATTTCTCTAGTATGGAGAATGCCTGGGCATAGGATAAGATGAAAGAAAAAGAAGAAAGACTATTACATCTTCTTAACATTTCCTGCTTGACTGTAAAGATTAGCTCTGCCCACCACAACTTTCTGTGATGATGGAAAGGTTCTATATTTGCACTGCCCAGTAGGGGGTGACTACTGAGTAACTGAGATGAGACTAATGTGACTGAGAAACCAAATGTTTAAGCTCAGTGGCTATTTAAACTAGTCTTAATTAAAAATAAACAAGACACTGGGAGATGGTAAGGGACATCCTTTCCCCAACAAAGGAAGGCAAGAGCTGGTCCACCCATACCCCCAACCTGACAGCAGAGTGAGCAGGATGCAGGTGGTCCCACTCTAATGGGAAGGACCGTGACCCTCTCCTGTTCCAGCCTCCTCCCCAGCCCCTGATCCCCACCATGATTTCACCCTCCCCTTTCTATCCCCAGCCCTAATGACAGAATCAGCTTTGAGTAACTATACAGTTTTTCTTGCTGTTGGAGACTTATTTGTTGGAGTTTCACTTGTTTAGTGGTCTGAGCTGATTTTGGAAAAAAAAAAAAGAAACAAAAAAGTAAACAGAGTAAAAATTCTTGTTCCTCAGTTGTACCAGTCACATTGCAAATGCTTAATAACCACTTGTGGCCAGTGGCTACATTATTGAATGGTGTGGGACTAAATCATTCTCTTGGGGTTTTTTCAGTTCCCTACTTCTGGTTTCTGCTTGGGTGGTCATTACATCATCACTTCATGGCAGCTCTAGTGTGCATGTGTGCGTGTGTGTGTGTGTGTGTGTGTGTGTGTGTGTGTGTGTAGAAATCCTTGTATTGGGATACAATTGCTGTTTTTATAGTTACCACATATTTTCTCCCCTAGTATAGACACTTCCATAGAAACTAAAGCTCAAACAGAGTTTTTAAAAAAATAATCAGAGTGCTGTAAACTTCCCATAAGAAAATGATCACCTTGTCATGACCTCAATGCAGGTATATAGAGAGTAACCAGCAACATCAGTAAACTTTCCCAACAAACATGTAAATGTGTTAGAATGAGAAATCAAATATTTAGATTGGCTAATAAGAAGTCCCAGCAGGGGCTAACGGACCATAATTCTCTGTTCAGAATTTATGAGGATTCATTATCACTTAATTAACAATATAAATATTTTTTAAAAATTTTATAATAAAATTTTATAATTATAATAAGGCAACCTAGAGTATGAATTATGGAGTTCTATTTCCCACCCAGTTTTGTTGAAACTGGACATGAATGAATACACTAAAATGCATAATGTCATGTCTTAGTGCTTGAAAAATCAAGTGGAAAATTGTGTTCCAAAATTCAAAATTCTATTCCCTTAGAAAATAAGCAAAGAAATTCAATGAAAATGCAATTTACTGAGTTTGAGTTTTTATTCAATTTTCCACTGGTAATTACATTACCCACACAAGAGACAGTTATTGAAGAGGTTCAAACAAATTAAACTATGTTTTACTCTAGATTTGTAAGCTTCCACTCCTCTGCAGAGGCCACATTTTTCCCTTCTAAATCACCCTATAATTTAAGAATACAATAATAAAATATTAACAGGCAGCAGAATGTAAAGATCAGAATTTTCTAAACAGCGGCCCTGAATTTTCCAATATCATACTCATTTATTCATAATTATAATAACCAACATTTGTGGAGAGTTTGCAATGTTCCTGGCACTATATAATGTGCTTTGCATATGTTACTTCAATGAATGTTACAATAGCCCATGAAGTTGGTGCTATCATTATTTTATTGTACAGGTGAGAAAACTGATGCTTAGAGGTACTGAATGATTTGTCCAAGGCCAAAGAGTTAATAAGTGATAGAGACGGGATTCCGACCCAAGCCATGTAATTCCAAACTCTAGTTCTATAACTATGCCCTACCACTAGAGTATTAAGGCCAATGAAATTAACCCCATAAGGAAGACTAAAGCAGACAGATGAGAACTAAGTTGTCCTAATCAGGGTTTGGGCAAAATCTTAATAAACTTGGAGTAATAAGACAACTCTTGGAGTCCAGCAAGCCCCTCAGAGCTGAGTAGAAGCCTAGAATGAAGGCTCGGGGGCAGGCAGGGGACAGACCCCTTCAGGAGACAGACTCAAGGGGACCACAGATTGGAAAAGTGCATGTGAGATTGGAAATCAAGGAAAGCCAAGACACAAAGTCCATAAATTGCTGTCAGCGCAGTCATGAGGGAGAGAGCATATCTCAGAGTCCCAAGCAACCTGTCAGCAAGTAAGGATCCAGTGAATAGGTCAATCTAATGGGCATGAAAACTAACAAAGAGCTGTGATCTAGCAGAGTCTGACATATAGAAAATAAAGGCAAAAGAGAGCAGGAACAGGGAAAGAATCACAAAAACCTGGGCCCTGAGGGACTAGGGCTCAAGGTACAGGTGAATTGGCCATCATTCCATGATGCTGGGGAGAGAACTCCCAAAAAAGGGCTTCGTGTATCCCTGCCCATCTCTAGCTTCCACTCTCTGGACCCAGCAATTCCCTTGCAGGCCTGGGATTCTTTCTCTTCTTTATGGGGTAAAGCTGAACACACCAATGGGAGAAAGGGGTGAGAAAGGGAAGCAAGATAATCCATTTTCAAAATGATTACTCATGTAGAGAGAATAATTGTGAGCAATTTTGCTATTGCTATTCACACATGAGACTTAGAAGGAACTGAATATGAATAACAATTGTTATTCATTACTGGTGATATCAGACTGCCAGATGCACATGCTTGAGGTTGCTACTCTTTAACAAAATATATTAAAACTATAGCTTTGAGGCTTCTTGTTAAATACCCTTATACATTTCCTATAAAATTATTTTTTTAAACTCTGACTGTATCTCACAGACACAAGCCCTTACACAGTGGCTCCTGCAATTACTTGGGTTTTGTTGCAGTAACAGCTTGTCTTTGTTAATAGAAAGAATATAATTTAATTTCTGAAATGCCAAGCAGTTATTGATAGAAAATGTTCAATGCACATCTTAAATCCATATACACCTATCAAAAAATCAACCACTGTCCATATACATGTAAATAACTTATTAGTTTTATTATTTTCTGGCATAGCTGAATAGTTAATTTTTTTCTAACAAATCCTAGATTTTAGAACCACTAAATCAGGGATTTAAATATATGTTGTGGCCAATAACTGCTGCATTAGAGGGCAGGAGAATCACAGGGGCTAGGGTCCCCATTATAACCCATTTTAATTTAATTTTAAAAGTTA
>PVIY010020499.1:0-44205 GCA_004026745.1 Myrmecophaga tridactyla
ATTCATTCTCTACCACTGACACTTGATATCTACTTAAAAAAAAATCAGTTAAACTTCTGCTGGAGGGAAAGGAGGAGAGGGGGACTTCCAAAAAGTTTATGGTTTGAAAAAAATTTTTCATGATTCTATGAGTTCTTCTGGTCTTGGTCAGCTCTGCTGAGGCTGATGGTCTTGGACAGCATCATTCACTGGGCTGGACTTCATTCCACGTGGTCTCTTATTCTCTGGTAGGCTGGCCTGGGTTCCTTCACTTGGCGGTTTCAAGGTTCTCAGCAGCCTGAGCGGTTAATCCCCAAGGGACAAGTGATTTTTAAGGCTCTGCTTGTGTCACATTTGCCAATAGTTCATGTGCTGCCATGTCCCACTGCCCAAAGCAAAAGTCTCCATGACTAAGCCCAGGCCTTAGATATAGAAAAATAGTCTCTGCCTTTTGATGGGAAAGCTGCAAAGTCAAATACTGAACAAGGGCAGCACATATAGCAATGGAGGAATTTGTGACCACGTTTTGCACTCTTCCACAACAAAGCAGAATAAAAATGTCTTTTTTAATGGCAACATCTGATAAAACAAGACATTTTGGGGGGATCTTTTAGAAAAAAATTTCTAGGTAATTTTGGGGTTGGACATCTAATTTTCGTCAGAAAAGAAATTTAACAGGAGTTAAAAGTTTTAAATAGCTACCTACCCCCCCAGTGGTCATAAAAGAAAAGGAGCATTAAAAATAATGAGGAAAAAACCAAAGTTACAAAAACTAAAAAAAAATTAATAAGCTCAATATTCAGAGATAATATTTTAGTATATTTCTTCCAGTCTTTGTTTTTACATAAAAGCATATATTTTTCCATGCCGTTACTGATTTTTATAACCTGTTCTCATTTTACAGTATGTCACAGCTTTGCTATTTATGAAGAATACTTCAACATAATTTTATTACAGCAATTATAGGTTTACAAAAAAAATCATGCAGAAAGTGTAGAGTTCTCATATACCACTTCCCTCACACACACAAGTTTTCCTATTAACTTTTGCATTAGTGTGATACTTTTGTTACAGTTAATGAAAATTATCCTAATTATTAACTATAGTCCATAACTCTTTGTATTGTACAGCTCTATGGAACTTTTGAAAAATTTTTTATGCTGGTAACCTATATACAACCTAAAATTAATCATTTTAGCCAATGTCAAGTATACAATTCAGTGATCTTAAATGCATTCACAATGCTGTGCTACCCCCACCACAATGCATGACCAAATCCTTTCCATCATCCCCAAATAGAAACTCTGTACCAATTAAGCATTATCTTTACATTCCCCACCTCTGCCAAATATATCCTAATTTCTGACTATGAATTTTCATATTATTTCATATCAGTGAAATCATACAATACCTGTCCCTTCGTGCCTGGCTTATTTCTCTCAACATGTCTTCAAGGTTCAACCATGTTGTTTGTTGCATGTATCAGAACTTCATTACTTGTTATGGATCTCTAATATTCCACTGTAAGCAAATGCCACGTTTTAACTCTTCTTCCATTGATGGAGTCTTGAGTTGCTTCCATCTTTTTGAAATTATGAATAATGCTGTTATGAAAATCAATATTGGAGCGCAAATATCTGTTCAAGTCCCTCCTTCAATTCTTTTGAGTATGAACCTAGAAGTGGGATTGCCAGGTCATATGGTAATTCTATGTTTAACTTTCTTAGGAACTGCCAAATTGTTTTCCACAGTTTGCATCATTTTACATTCCCATCAAGAATATATATGAGGATTCTTATTTCTCCACAACTTCGCCAACACTTATTTTCGTGTTTTGTTTTTTTTTAAATAATAACCATTCGAGTGGTGTGAGGTGTTATCTCATTGTGCTTTTTGAGCATCTTTTCATGTGTTTATTGGCCACTGTATATCTTTTTTGGAGAAATGTTATTCAAGTGTTTTATCCATTTTTTAACTGGGCTACTACTTTTTGTTGTTCAGTTGTAGGAGTTATTTATATAGTCTGGATATTTTCTCCCATTCTGGAAGTTGGCTTTTTACTTACTTGATAATGTCCTTTGTATATATATATATATATATTTTTTTAATTTGAAGTCCATTTATCTATTTTTTCGTTGTTGTTGCTCAGACTTTTTGGTGTAAAATCTAGGAAAATCATTGCCCAATACTAGATATTTAAGCTGTTTTCCTATTTTCTTGTAGGGAGTTTTAAGGTTTTATATTTAGGTCTTATATTTAGGTCTTTGATCCATTTTGAGTTAATTTGTATATATGGTGCGAGGTAAGGCCCCCTTTCATTCTTTTGCATGTAGATATCCAGTTTTCCCAGCACTATTTGTTGATGAGAACATCATAGTTTTAATACCTCTTTGGCATGCCATCATTTGGAATGCACAGTAACTATTTGGCAAAGCATTAACATTTAGGCGGTCTGATCGGTAACAATAATTGTAGTTAATAATTTTATTAATAAGATTGATAATTGTTGACTACAGCTTTTACAGCATTTACTAGGTACCAAACACTATTCACAGTGCTTTATGTATGTTATAGCAATTCCATGAAGTAGGGACTGTCCTAATTTACAGTTAAGGAAACTGAGGAACAGAATGATTAGATTAGGTAAACTGCCAATGGTCTCACATCTGTGAGATCACATCTAGCAGAGCAAAGATTTGTATCCTGGTAGTTTAGTTTCAGGGTCTCTTAACTACTATATTACACTGCCTCCCACCTAGTAATTACAAATAATTTCCTTAGGACCAATTCCAATAAGTTGGACTGGTCAAAGGATATGCACATTCTTAAGAGTTTGGGTACAGAGTATTGTTTTGCTGTTCCAAAAATTGTTCTAATTTGTACTTGCATTGGCAGTGTTGAAAGCCCCATTTCCCCATCCCCTTTCTACCATTGGGTATTAATGATCATTTTCTAGGTCTTTTCCAGTTTTGTTGAGTGTAAGAGAGAGAGAAGGTTTTTTTAAAAATGTTTTAATTATTTATTAAGATCTTAATAGAGTATTTTAGGGCGGGCCACAGTGACTCAGCAGGCAGAGTTCTCAGCTGCCATGCCGGAGACCTGGGTTCTATTCCTGGTGCCTGCCCATGCAAAATAAATAGATAAATAAAGCATATTAGAAGGCTAGTCGTCACTGGATAGTACTTTAAGGTTAAAGACCAGAAAGAAATGATTGTTAGAAAATGCACACACAAAACATTATATTAAAAAAATTATATTTATGCTTCTATTTTGTTTGTTCTACTGTTTTGAATAAGATAAGATGTCCAATTTGTCTAAGAATATTTAATATACCCCATACGCTGTCTGAATCAAATATTTTTATTAATTCTTCTGCCAAACACTACATTGATTTCCATCTACAATTATTTTTAATTTTTAAATCTTTTTTGTTATATAACATATATATACAGCAAAGAAAGAAAAAAGCAATAGTTTTCAAAGCACTCTTCAACAAATTGTTACAGGACAGATCCCAGAGTTTGTCATGGGCTACCATACCATCATCTCAGATTTTTCCTTCTAGTTGCTCCAGAACATTGGAGGCTAGAAGGAATATATTTATTTTTTATCATCACTTTTTTCTTTTCTGTTAAAAATAACATATATACAAAAAAGCAATAAATTTCAAAGCACAGCACAACAATTAGTTGTAGGACAAATTTCAGAGTTTGGTATTGGTTATAATTCCACAATTTTAGGTTTTTATTTCTAGCTGCACTAAGATACTGGAGACTAAAAGAAATATCAATATAATGTTTTAGCAGTCATACTCGTTTGTTAAACCCTATCTTCTCTGTATAACTCTATCATCATCTTTGACCTTTCTTCCACTTTTTAAGGGGTTTGGGCTATGCCCATTTTAACTTTTTCACGTTGGAAGGGCTGTCAATAATAAGGGATAGGGAGATGGAACTAGCTGATTTTCTGGGGCTGCCCCCTCTAGGTTTTAGGACTTATCTGGTCCAGGGACCCATCTGGAGGTTGTAGGTTTCTGGAAAGTTACCCTAGTGCATGGAACCTTTGTAGAATCCTATATATTACCCTAGATGCTCTTAAGATTGGCTGGAATGGTTTTGGTTGGGGTTTGGCAAGTTATGATAGGTAACAATGTCTAACTGAAGCTTGTGTAAGAGTGACCTCTAGAGTAGCCTCTCAACTCTATTTGAACTTTCTCAGCCACTGATACCTTAATTGTTAACACTTCTTTTTCCCCTTTTGGTCAGGATGGAATTGTTGATCCCACAGTGCCAGAGCCAGGCTCATCCCTGGGAGTCATCTCCCACACTGCCAGGGAGACTTTCAGCCCTGGATGTCATGTCCCACGTAGCGCGGAGGGCAACGATTTCACTTGCAGTGTTGGCTTAGAGAGAGTGAGGCCACATCTGAGCAAGAAAAGAGGTCCTCCGGAGGTGACTCTTAGGCACACCCGTAGGTAGGCTAAGCTTTTCTGTTACATATATAAGCTTCACAAGAGCAAGCCTCTAGATCAAGGGCTTGGCCTATTGATTTGGGTGTCCCTAATGTTTGACAGAGTATCAGGGGTATCCCCAGTGGTAAAGTTTAATAGTTCCATATTTTTTCTCCCATCCGCCAAGGAACTTTGCCAGTACTTTTTGATAATCTGCTTAATAAATTCTGGGATACATCCAGACATTACATTAAGCTATACAGGATTAAAGGCCCTCACTTTTATTCTGATCTCCCTGTGTTTCGATTGTTTAAATGAGCTATCTAGACAAATTGAGTTAGATTATGTGCTACAGAAAATTTAGGTTCTGGACAAAACCTTTGGTATCAAAGAGTAGGTAAGGTTCTAAAATATAGACAATGTCTTCCTTATCCCTGTGTTCTGAATAATCCTGAGCTGATTGCCTTTGTTTTTATCTCTAAATACGAGGCTATACATATAGAAAAGAGCCTCTAAAAATCCAGCAATAATAATCACCACTCTGGACAAAATGTGACTGTTATAAGAGCTTACAATCTAAGCCCTGTTTTCTTATAAGCATTTTCTAAATGAGACCATACAGTAATTACTCTTTTGTTTCTTGTTTTTTTTTTTTTTTTGGCATGGGCAAGCTCTGGGAATCAAACCTGGGTGTCCAGCCTGGCAAGCCAGTATTGCTGGCTTATTTTGCCTCACCAAATGTCCCACAGGTTCATTCACAATGTTGCATGCTTCACAACTGTTCCTTTTTATACTAGTACAACATTTAATCGTATGTATACATCATCATTTGCCAATCTGCTTCTCAGTCAGTACATCATTCAGCCACCTGCATTCATTAGGCATCAGGTATAATGGCCAAAGTCCACAATTGATCAACACTCAATTTTAGATAATTTCATTGTTTCCAAGAGAAAGATAACCAATAAACTCACCCTTACCAAATAGGAAATCTAAACCTCCCCTTAACTCTTGTCCCTCCCCCCATTATTTACCCCTGGTATTGCTGTGGTACTACTGATGTTTTCCTGTTAAAAATATCCCATAGCATGCAATAGTAGTCCCTGCCATACCCTGAACTTAATACTCTTTGTGCAAAAATCATACTTTTGAAGTAGTTCATTCAAGAACTTATTTATATTTGTAGTGTTAGTTATTGGAGCCAATAGGTCTATACAATCCCTTTCAATCATGTTTACCTTCAATATGTTAATATTACTTATGGACCCACTAGTGAACCACCTTCACGTCTATATATTCCCTTATGTTTGAGTTCAGCCTCATTAGCTAACTCTTCACCCGTCTCTAGCTTCTATGTATCTCTAAATCTATATTATTAGAATATATAGAATATATAATATTCTGTATTATAAGCCTCTGATTTCACCTTTACCATGGTCATAAAAATGGAGTCATACGGTATCTCTCCTTTTGTGTCTGGCTTATTTCACTCAGCATTATGTCTTCAAGACTCATCCATCTTGTCATATGCTTCAGAACATCATTTCATCTTACTGCTGCATAACATTCCATTGTATGTATATACCACATGTTGTTAATCCACTTGTCTGTTGATGGGCACTTGAATTGTTTCCATCTTTTGGCAATTGTAAATAATGTTGCTATGAGCATCAGTGTGCAAATGTCTGTGTCACTGCTTTCAGCTCTTCTGGGTATATACCAAGTAGTGCTATTGCCAAGTCATATAGTACTATATTATGGGAATGACTCCGACCCTGAGACTGTATCAGCAGTGTGTTAGGTGCTGCAAAGTATTTTTTGAGAAGTCGCAGTAAAGCGGCATCCATTCATTGCTGAGGGCCAACAATGATTAACATCTTTACAGTGATGTGGGTTTTTCAGTCAATCAGTTTGTTAAAAGTATAATGTTTCATAGCTCAAGGCCACAACTTGTTTTCAATTCACTTATTGTTTCTTATCTTAAAACTCAATATTTAGTTTCCTAAGGAACCGCCAAACTGTTTTCCATAGCAGCTATTCCCTTATACGTTCCCAGTAGTAGATGTGTCCCAATTTCTCCACATCCTCTTCAACATTTGTAATTTCCTATTTGTTTAATAGCGCCGTTCTTACAGGGTGAGGTGGTATCTCATTGTAGTCCTGATCTGCATTTCCCTTATAGCTAATGATAATGAGCATCTCTTCATGTGCTTTTGAGCCTACAAATATTTAAGAGAAGAAACAATAAGTGAATTGAAAAAAAGTTGTGGCCTTGAGCTATGAAACATTATACTTTTAACACACTGATTGACTGAAAAACCCAGAACATCACTGTAAAGATGTTACTCATTGTTGGCCTTCAGCAATGAATGGATGCTGCTTTACTGTGCCTTCTCCAAAAATGCTTTGCAGCACCTAACACACTGCTGATACACAGTCTCGAGGTCAGAGTCATTCCAATAATAAGGATCTTCAATAATAAATTGTTTTTATGGATCATAGCCCCCCAAATAGTTCAACTTTTCTTTGCAGTCACTACCTTTTCTATTCAAATCACAGATTGCTTTCATCCGAACACAGTGTATAGTCTCTGTGGAGCTGTGATGTGCTGAGTTGTGGGTGTGGCCTTTTGCTTAGATGGAGATGTGACTCTACCCATTCACGGTGGGTCCTGATTACTTTACTAGAGTCCTTTAAAAGGGGAAACATGGGTGGGCAATGAGGACTCACTGGCAGAGTTCTCACCTGCCATGCTGGAGACCTGGGTTCAATTCCCAGTGCCTGCCCATGTAAAAAGAAAACAAAGAGAGAGAAAACAAAAAATTAAAAGGGGAAACATTTTGAAGAAACCTCAGATGCAGATGCTTGGAGAATAGTTGCTTCAGAGCTGACAGAGCCAACATGACACCCAGATGTTTGGAGATGCAGGGCCCAGCAGACACTACCATGTGTCTTCCCATGAGATGCTAAGCAAACCAGAACCCAGAATCATGTCCTGGAGGAGCTAAGTGAAGGCCCACAAATACCAAATGACAAATCCCCATAGAAAACAGGATGAAAGCAATGAAGCTCAGGAGTAAGGGAACAGGCAAATGCCAGCCACATGCCTTCCCAACTACAGGTGTTCTGGAATGTCATCAGGCTTTCTTGAGTGAAGGTAACCTCTTATTGGTGCCTTAGTTTGGACATCTTCTTGGCACTAGAACTATAAACTTGTAACTTATTAAATTCCCTTTTTAAAAGTCATTCCATTTCTTGTATATTGGTTTCCAGCAGCATTAGCAAACTAATACAGTTCCTAACAAGGTTGTGCATATTTTCTTATATTGCATATCTGCATAAGCCAAGATACAGTGAACTCACTGAAAATGGAATGCCAATTCTAGAATTCCCAGAAGGGTGGGGGACAGCTGGGCTTGTGTGGACAGTGGTGAAAGATGAGGTCTGGAGCCCCAGTTTGCAAGCCCAGACAGAGAATGGGAGCAGTTAAAGGATGGTGGGACCCAGGCAGCAGCAGATGTCCTGGGCTGCTTACAGCTCCAGGAAATTGCTGTTAAGAGAAGCTGACAGTCCAGACTTTCATGAGAAATCCAAGAGATGCTGACAGTCTGGACTTTTATGTGAAATCCGTTGGTTTTGAAATGTAGGCTCAATTCCATTCCTCTGCCCTTGAGTCAGACCAAACAAGTATGGTTTATGCATTGCCAGTTTGCTTTTATTTTTAAATCTGGGAGCAAGATTGTGAAAACCCTTGATTGCTATGGTGAGTGGCCTGGAATTTTCCTGGCCACAATATGAGCTATAGCAGCAAACTGATGGGACCTAGCCAGGGTGAGGGGTCTGAGGAGCTGGTTGGGGCAAAGATGCTAGTGGAGCAGTAGCCTAAAGCAAAAGGAAAGATATTTCAGAGTCAAAGCTTTCGAGGGAGCAGCTAAGTACCAAGCTAGACCCAAGGAGAACAAAAGTAGAAATGTAAAATGAGATTGGGGGAAGGAGTCAGAATCCAAGCAAAGGGTGGAATGGGGGCCTAAACAGGCAAGATGTAGGATGACTGCGAGTGTGACATGTGCTTTCATTCCATAGAAGGTGAGTGGTTGGTGGGCATGTGAAGCTGGCTTGGAGAAACACGCTTGACCCATCGAGGTATCCCCCATCCCCCAACTAGGAGGACAATAGGATCAATACTGATGCTAGAAAGAGCCAACTGGTGTTATTGCCAGTGAAGTGGGGCAGACTAGAGGTAGACAGACCAGTTGGAAGGCAATTCATCTTGATGAAAGATGTTGAGGGATTGAGCTAAGGCAGTGACAGCAGAGAGAAGGAAGTAGGAGATGTGTTTGTGCAACACTATCGTAAGCCAGATAAGGCTTGAAGAACCAGTGGATTGGAAAGCAGTTGGGGACTCTTGTACTGCATAAAACATCAGTCACAGCTGGAAGGAATGAAGTAGCAAATCTGGGTTAACTATGAAGGGGGAGAATTTTGAGGAGTACCATGGTTTATTAGAGGATCAAGGGAAAGGCTGTTAAGCTACAAACAGGGGAGTCGTGAAGCTGGTAGCTGCAGGAAACATGCCTAGATGAAGGAGTTTTTGAGCTAGAGGAGATCAAATGCCAGAGAGAAGCATAGGCAGAGGGCCCAGAGACAAGGTCAGGCTTAGGTGAGGAATCTAATGAAATCTGAAATGCCTGGGCCAATGATTGCCTGTGTTTCCAAGTACATTAAGAATGTCCAAGAGTCTCTTGAGTGAAGGTGTTTGGCTGCTACTAAAAATATCTAATAGATATGAATCCCAGATACACTAGGCTGAAAGCGCCAATGAACATCTTATGTATGACTTTACCCCCCGCATCTATTCCAGAACATAGAGAGCTTGCAAGAAACTATTTGAATAAATGAATAAATTATCACAAAGCAAAGCCAGCAAACTATTTAGCATATCTGTCCTGGGCAATTCACTTAAATTTCCAATGCTCTTATTTACTCAGCTTAGCAATAAGGGTGCAAATATTTAATACTAAAATTCTAGTTTTTTCTTCCTTTTCTTATTCTGTCTTTTCCTTTTCAATCAAGGAATAATCACTTTGTTGGCATTTATCAGAGGTGAATGTGAAGATGCCATTTCAAGGATGCTATGTTATCTCAGGCTCTGCAGAACTCTAAAATGCATCCATATGAAATAAGAGATTTCTTTTAGTAAGTTTCGTGCGTTAAAAATCCTAAGTAATTAATGAACCAGTGGTAGGCAAAACCAAAAAATATATATTTTTATTTCTAAAACTGACCCAAATTATCAATCAGAAAAGGAGACTACAAGCTATTTAACTTCACATTACCTTGTTTTTAGACAATTTCCAATTTTGTATTGTTAACGAAATCAGCAGTGAACATTTTGCGTGTAACTTTTTTCCTTCTGCTGAATTGTATTATGATATTGTATTGTTGTTGTTATCACCATCATCATCATCATCATCATCACTAGCCAGGATTCTAGAAGAGTAATTATGGGGTATATGAGCATGGGTTTACCCTCAGTTTTCAAGTATCCTGGGAAGGGCATATTTTCTGTTACTTCTAGGATGATTCAAAGAGAAGACACTAATATTATCAGAGAAAACATTTTAAGCTATAAAATCCAATTCTCTCATTTGCTCTTCATAGGCCTATATAAACAAAAGATTTGAGATGAAGTTTACAGAGTAACCAGGAATGTTTTTCTTGGGACTCGGCCTTTATTATAATAGTTAAGTGTTTGTTGAGTAAATGAACATGACTCTTTGCAACACAAACTTTACTTATACTGATTTGTCTTTCTCCGTATTCTCACATGACACACTTCAGTAACAAATTCCAGTAACTGCTTATTATTTAAGCTCAGATATACATTTTTTCATTTATTAAAGAATTTTGTTTTTAAGTCAAGTAGCCAATGCTGATGAAAGTGTACTAAAAAGCTTTCTCACAATTTAACGCACCATAAACTGGTACAACTCTGGAAAATCAGCTAGAAAGATGCAGGAAAAGCCATAACTGTTGATTACTTTTGACCCTTGAAACCAGTACCTTCAAATTCGTGTGCCACGCTCATTTATCCCTTTAACATTTATTGAGCATCTCTTGAGGGCCAAGTTCTGTGAGGTCAGAGGCACCAGGAGATCTGCCCTCTGCTCAGTGTGCTTTTTCCCCATAACCGCTGGCCTAATGTCTTCAAGGAGATGACATGAGAGGTCTATTAAATGCAGCTATTTCCAGGAATGGGGCCAAGTTCCTTAAATCAGCCAAAGGATATAAAGGCATGGTACCAGATTCGCTCAGAAGAGCAGATTTTCAGCGAGACCAGAAGTAAGCAAGAAACCAATACAAGAAGCCTATGGGAAGGACTTCATAAAGAGGAGGGGAAAAAGCAGCAGCTGGAGCTGCCAAGAGAGGCTGTGATCCGGCATAGGAATTCTCTGGGGACCTTGTAAAGATGCAGATTCTGGTGCAGGAGGCCTGGCTGGGGGTCCTGAGCGTCTGCATTTCTAATGAGCTCTCAGCTGATGACAATGTTCCCAGCTCAAGAACTACATGTGAATGGCAAAAGTCTGTGCCCATACTGCCAGGTATTTCTGTGCCTTAGCATTGCTTGCAAAAAAGAAATACAAAGCAGAATTCAACTTTATCTATGTTTGTCCCTCTCCCCCTTCCTGCTTATTTATTTATCTATTTATTTATTTATTTTTGCATGGGCAGGCACCAGGAAATGAACCCGGGTCCCCAGCATGGCAGGCAAGAACTCTGCCTGCTGAGCCACCATGGCCTGCCCCCATTCCTGCTTTTAAATGAAATGTTTTAATGGACAAACATGAGTAATGAGTAATATTTAAACATAGACCTATTTGAGACTCATCATCAAATAGAAAGCACAGAAGTTGAATTTCATTAACAAGAGGCTAATTGGTATATGGGTTTATTTTAAAGGCAGCGTGGGCCATTAATTATAAATGTCAAGAGTCTTATCTCTAGAATAATGAAATGTGTTTCTAAGAATCAGTTGGTGATGGTCAATATGAATGGGAATGAGAGAGTAGGAAATAGAATTTATTTTTAAAATGTAGTCACTTAAAAGAGGTTAAGGAACTTTCTGTGAGGAGAATGTTTTCTTTGGACTTTTCTGATGTGTTTAATCAAAATATTCTCATGAAAATCACATACACATCAACTAACCTAGTTGATTAAGTAAATGTACTAAATTCTCTCTTTGCTTTCCATTCTTCTGTCCCCACCCCAGCCTAACCAAGACATGTTTTACTTGAAGTTTTCTTAAAGTATGTGCTAGGAACAAAACACAGAAGCTTCTTTCTGAATAGGCAAGCACCAACACAATTTTAAAGTATTAAAATGAAATTAAAGCAATGGGAGGTAAAATTGCTTAGTAAATAGTGTTTTTAATGCTCTTAATGTTCATAAGCAAAGTTTTCTTGGCAGCCAGAAAAGAAGAATCTTGCCCTAGAGAAAGCTGATACTATTTATAAATAGGCTCTGAAAAAATTCGATTTTCCTTGGGAGACCTTAGTACAATTCCTGATTTAGATCATCATGTAATTATCATATGACATTAGGGCAAAAGAGCAGAGCTTTTTTCTTCTGAAGATGAATCAGTTTTTCTTAATGTTTTTAAGAGGAAAAATTATTTTTAAATACTTAATCCAATTAGACTTTTAAAGTATCAGTTTTATCTAATTTTTTTTCTAATGAAAAATAGCCATCATCTTGGGTAATTTTATTTTTATTAGTATGTGGCTTAGTTTTCTATTTGCTGCTGTAATAAAATACAAAAAAATTTAGCAGCTTAAACAACACAAATGTATTGTACAGAAATCTAACACAGATCTCACTGGACTAACATCAAGGCATGGGCTGTATTTCTTTCTGTAGGCTCTGGGTAGGATTTGATTCTTTGTCTTTTCCAGCTTCTAGAAGCAGCCTGCATTCCTTAGCTCATGTCCCCTTTCCTCTATCTTCAAAGTCTCCCTGCCTCCCTCTTCCAAGGATACTTTTATTTACAGTGGGCCCCAGACATTCTAGGATAAGCTCTCTATCTAAATTCAGTCAATTAGCTGCCTTAATTCTCTTTTGCCATGTAATATGTTTACAAGTTCTAGGGATTAGGCTATAGACATCTTTGTGGGGGGTAGAAGTGGGGAGTGCATTATTCTACCTACCACCTTTCTCATCAATATTGAAGAACCTAAGAAACGATTGCTTTTATGTGTGGATATCATTTGCATAGTGCCACACATCAAAATTATGTCCAAATTATTGCCTACTGGTAAAAAAATGCTGCAGCTATTTTGAAGCAAAAGATTCCTCTTTTAGTTTCATTTAAATTAATTCCCATGCAATCTTTTTTTCCAGTAATGGTTTTTACTTTATTATCTTGGGGTGTATATATAAAACCACCCTATATGATCGACTGGGCTTCTTCAGAAATTGAGATGGAAGAGGGGTGAGATAACTTGCTACCACAGTGTTTCTCAACCAGGGTGATTTTTCCGCCACTGTCCTCACCCCTACCAGGAACATTTAGCAACACAGAGAGACAGTTTTGATTGCCACAACTGGATTGCGGAGGGTTTTGCTACTGGCATCTAGTGGGTAAAGTTTAGTGATGCTGCTAAACATCCTACAATGCAGAAAATATCCCCCCACAGCAAAGAATTATTGCTCCAAAGTGTCAACAGTGCTAACGTTGAGAAACCCTGGCTTAGCAGGATGGCAATCGAAAGGCCTTCTTTCTTTTCTTTTTAATTTAAGGTTAATTAAGTAATTAGCAACTAAAATTTTGGTCGAAAGAACTATTGGAGGAAACCGAGAAGACGTGGATTGGTGCATACCAATCTTTGTAGGAAAAATTCAAAGTTCAAGAATTTCATGCCTTTAATTATTTATCCTCAGTGGTTAGTGCCAGGATTGAGCAATACCAGTTGCTCAGTATGTGTTTAAACAAAAAGGATAGTATATTAATGGATTTGTTTATGAGCTCCATATGGAGTGCTGTTTTCTTTCGACTACATGATGTTGCGACATGATATGAGAAACCATAGAATCTCTCTCTAACAGTAATAAAGACACACATACTTGAGGTTGCCCATTTCCTGAGTTCTTGCTTTGCTATAGGGTATTAGAAGTGTGCACATTTTTTTTTTTTAGCACCCTGGCAGCCCTAAAGATGTTTAATATTTTAAAATATTTTTAACATTAGGCCAGTGGGTTATAGACTTGAAATCCCCATGTTCTCATCTGGTTTCACATTATGGTACTTCCTAAAGGTTTATCTTAACAGCCTTGAGCACACACTATGAAAGACTCAGATCAGTAGATTCCTTTTACTCATGGCAAGATGTAGGTCCATGATCATCAAATATTCAAATCACAAGCCTTGGGGATTTTACCCATGATGAAAAATCTGATGTGAAAGATAATGTATTGAAAGAAACTGAGCATGACCTAGGGTCTTAGCAAATGAAGTTGATACGCCTCTCTCTCTTCTCATTTCTCTTTTTCTTATCAACATTGCAGATGTGCCTGGCTCCATGCCAAATGCATCCTGGGCCGGAAACCTCAGAGCTATAAAGTGGATTGACATGGAAGATAAGCACGGAGGCTGCCACGGTGAGGCATTTGGTTCATGTTTGTGTCGGTGTTTAGTTGTAGAATACAGGGGTTCTCCTGATGACAGAGGTGCTTGTAAATTTGGACCAATCTATTTATTAGATTGTAAATAGGGAAGGCCGAGGCTTCAAGACACAGTACTTGAAGTCTGAAATTAAATTTGAACATCTCACAGACATTTTCCAGCTCATAATTTCCTATGGAGATGTAGAGGTAGGTATAAATTTTTATGGTACTTTGTTCTAGCTAGTTTCAGTTATCTTTGTTTATTCCTCTTTCTGTTCATTTCAGAGTGCAGGTGTTAGGAGAGGAAAGCGGTAAGGACAAGAAGTGAGGTCATGTTCTCACCACAGAGCAAGTAGAACTCCCATCTGTCACGTCTGCTTCTGTTCCTTCCAGAAAAAAACTTTGTTCTCTTCTGAGTAGCAAGTCTAGGCAGTTGGACAGCTGTAGGTGGTGGGTGTCTTGCAAGAGAGTCTTCACCTACAAATGGATGAGAATTAGAAATCCTAAGTAGATTTCATCCTTGTACACCTTTATGAAGAAGGATTTTTATCAGTCATGGCATACATTCCATTTAGAATATTGCCTGGTACATAGTGGACATGGAATATTTATTCACTGATAAGTATGTAAACAAATGAGTGAATATGGAGTTTTGGACTTTTCTTCCATGGTATAAGGCTTTAGCTCCACTCTTCCTCTCAATCTATGGCTTCATTCATTGGTCTGTCTAATCTATATCTAACATTTTAGGTGAAAACTTTAGCATTGCTGCTTCTCTACAAATCACCATTACATTCAACTTCATCTCTCTCTCGATAGTCCCCTTCCACTGTAGAGAGAAACAGCCTCATGTCAATTTATTCTCAAGCATATTTATATTTTTACTTTAATCTGCCTGCATTGTCCTTTTATTGCCTGCATTTCCATCATGGCCTGCCCTTCTAGATGGAAAGGAGGTCACTTTGTCCTTTATCATGTTGAAGAAGTTGCCACTTATCCCTGATTTTCTCTTTTTTAACAAGAAGCATTGCTAGATTTTGTCCAGTGACCTTTCTGCATCAACTGAAATGGACTGTGATTTTTTTCTTCATTTGTTAATGTGGTATCTATTAACTGATTAGAGTGGAGATAACTGAAAGAGTGGTTATGTTGAACCACTCTTGAATTCCAGGGATAAATCCCATCTTGTCATGGCATATAATCCTTTTAATATGCTATTGGATTTGATTTGCTGGTTTTTTGTTGTTGAGGATTTTTACATCTATATTTAAAAGGAAATAGGTCTGAATTTTTTCTTGTGATGTCTTTATCTGGCTTTCTTTTCAGAGTAATGCTAGCCTAATAGAATGAAAGAGGAAAAGTCCCTTTCTTTTTAATTTTTTTGAAGATTTTTTCAAGGTTTGGTGCTAATTCTTCTTTGGGTGTTTGGTAGAATTCACTAATAAAGCATCTTATCCTGGGGTTTTCTTTGTTGGGAGGTTTTCACTATTGATTCAATGTCTTTACTATTGTAGACATGTTGAGATCTTCTATTTCTTAAGTAATTTTAGTGTTTCTAGGAATTTGACCATTTCTCTAGATTAATTTGTTGGCATACAAATTGTTCATTGCATTTTCTCATAATCCTTTAATTTCTGCAAGATAATTAATAATGTCCTGCTTTTATTTTGGATTTTAATTCTTTGCATCTTCTTTTTTTCTTTGTCAATCTAGGTAAAGGTTTGTCAATTTTATTGCCCTTTCAGAGAACCAGCTTTTGGTTTCATTTTCTATTCTCATCAGATTTATCTCCACTCTAATCTTTATTATTCCCTTCCTTTAACTAACTTTAGGTTTGTTCTTCTCATTCTAGTTTCTCAAGATGTGATTAAGTTAATAAATTTCTGAGTACTGCCTTTGCTGCATCCCATGGATTTTGTTATATTGAATTTTCCTTTTTATTCCTCTCTAAGAATTTTCTGATATCCCTTGTGATTTCTTCTTTGGCCCATTGGTTATTTAAGATTGCGTTGTTTAATTTCCATGTTTGCAAAGTTTCCACTTCTCCTTGTGTTATTGATTTCTAACTTTATTCCATTGGGGTTGGAGAAAATACATTGTATGAATTATTTTTAATTTATTGAGACTTGTTTTGTGGCTTAACATAAATGGTCTGTCCTGGAAAATGGTCCAAGTGTACTTGAGAAGAAAGTGTATTCTGCCTTTGTTGGGTAGAATGTTCTGTATGCATCTCTAACAAGTAAAGTAGCTTGTTTACTGTATTGTTCATCCTCTGTTTCCTTATTTATCTTCCGTCTAGATGTTCTGTTCATTATTGAAAGTGATTGTGGAACTGTTTCTTCTCCCTTCAGTTTTGGCAAGACTTGCTTCATGTATTTTGAGGCTCAGTTATTAGGTGCACATATGTTTATAATTGTTATGTTTGGATTGACCCTTTTATTAATAGAGTTTGCTTCTTTGTTACTTGGAGCAAATTTTGACTTATGTCTAATTTTGCTGATATTAGTATAGCTACCCAGCTCTCTTTTGCTTACCATTTTCATAGAATAGTTTTTCTATCCTTTTAATGTCCAATGTATATGCCTTTTAGGGTTTAAGTTGAATCTTTTGACAATAATATATAGTTGGATCATGTTTTTTTTTTTTTAATCCATTCTATCAATCTTTTTTTTTTAATTACAGACTTTAACCCATTAACATGGAGAGTAGTTACTGATAAGGCAGGACTTCAGCCATTTTGTCATTTATTTCTTGTACATCTCATGCCTTCCATTGTTGCCTTCTTTTGCGTATGTCTGATCTTTTGTAGTGAAACAGTTTGATCCTATACTCATTTTTTTTCTCTGTATACTATTTAGATATTTTCTTGTGGTTAGCTTGGGCTTAAACTTAACATCCCAAATCTGTAACAATTTAATTTGAGTTGGTAAGAACTTGCCTTCAATAACATACAAAGTCTCAGCTCCTATACTCCTTTGTACCCCCCTTTATGTTTTTCTTTTCACAGATTATCTCTTCATATTTTATGTGCCAAAGAACACAGAAGTACAGATTTTTTTCTTATGCATCTGATTTTAGATCTTTTGTAATATATAAAAACAGAGTTTCACACTGAGAGGGCAATCACGCTGGCATCTGCATTTACCCATGTAATTACTTTTATTGTGTTCCCTTTTTCTTTATACAGCTCTGAGCTGTGGTCTAGTGTCCTTTCCTTTAAATTTGAAGAACTCCCTTAAGCACTTCTTGTAATACAGGTCTTGTGGTGATGAACTCCCTCAGCTTTTGTTTATCTGGTGATGTCTTAATCTATCCCTCTTTTTTTCTTTATAAACACCAAATATTTTATTTGCTATGTGCAGCCAACAGTGAAATAATCTTATATCCTTTTATTATATATATTTCTGTGACATCAAGACCCTACTCTTTTTATTTATACAGCAATGCAATATTAGAGCTTGCCTTGAAGTAAGTATAGAATTTCAGGAAAGGTGCAAAGAGAATGATTCCACACCAAAGCAGTGGGTTCTCACCCCAATGCACATAACAGCCAGTCTATGACATTGGGATTTCAAAGAGAGAAAGAATATATTGTTATGTACATATTGCTAGACATATTATCCTAAAACTCTGCACCCCACCCCCACCCCAGTCTAAGGAGTTTAAGGTTTTTATGGATTCAAACAAGGGAAGATAGAGTTGTTACCATCTCAATAACTAGTATAAGTAGAGACAACTTACAGATGTAAAGGAGTGGAGCTATACTAGAACTAAGCTAACCATTACAAGAACAAGTTAATGGTTAGTTCTGAGCTGACTCAAGTTCCTTCATTAACTTAGGGAATAGGCTTTATGATTATAAGACTTTAAAGTTAAAAAAATGGATAAAGGGTATAAGTGACAAAGTTTTTTTTATCATCAAGTAGTTATATATTCATCATCATGATCATTTCTTAGAACATTTGCATCAATTCAGAAAAAGAAATAAAAAGAAAACAGAAAAAAATTCATCCATACCATACCCCTTGCCCCTCCCTTTCACTGATCATTAGCATTTCACTACTAAATTTATTTTAACGTTTGTTCCCCCTATTATTTATTTATTTGTAATCCATATGTTTTATCTGTCCATTGATAAGGTAAATAAAAGGAGCATCAGGCACAAGGTTTTCACAATCACACAGTCACATTGCAAAAGCTATATCATTATACAATCGTCTTCAAGAAACATGGCTACTGGAACACAGCTCTACATTTTCAAGCATTTCCCTCCAGCCTCTCTCCATTACACCTTAACTAAAAAGGTAATATCTATATAATGCGTAAGAATAACCTCCAGGATAACCTCTCAACTCTTTTTTGAATCTCTCAGCCATTGATGCTTTATTTTGTCTCTTTCGCTCTTCCCCCTTTTGGTCGAGAAGGTTTTCTCAATCCCTTGATGCTGAGTCCCAGCTCATTCTAGGATTCTGTCCCATGTTGCCAGGAAGGTCCACACCCCTGGGAGTCATAGAGCAGGGGAGGGCAGTGAGTTTGCTTGTCGTGTTGGCTGGGAGAGAAATGCCACATCTGAGCAACAAAAGAGGTTCTCTGCGGGTGACTCTTAGGCCTAATTTTACATAGGCTTAGCCTATCCTTTGCAGGGTTAAGTTTCATATGAACAACCCCCCAGATTGAGGGCTCCACCTATTGCTTTGGTTGTCCCCACTGCTTGTGATAAAATCAAGAATTCTCCACTTGGGGAAGTTGAGTTTCCCTCCCTTTTCACCATTCCCCCAAGGGGGCTTTGCAAATACTTTTTTATAGTGACAAAGTTTTTACAATCACAATTTCAAAAAGATAAAGGCTATATAGTTATATAATCATTATAGTTCAGCAATTTCAGGCATTTCCTTCTGGCTAGTCTAACATACTAGAAAGTAAAAAGAAATACCTATATTGACTCAAATCATAATTATTTCTTAAGTTCTAACTTCTCAGTTATAAGAAATTAGACACAAAGAGACCGAACATTCAAGTCCCTTATTTCATGAAAAAAGCAAATTTGCCTCTCTAGAACTATTTATTTTTCGTGAGGTTTTTTTTTTTAATTGCCCATTCAGACATCCAGGAGTGAAAGTCTCCCTGCAACGTGGAATATGACTCCTGGGGATGAGCCTGGCCCTGGTACCTTGGGATCGACAATACCTTCCTGGCCAGAAGGGGGAGGGAAATTGTAGCAAATAAAGTATCAGTGGCTGAGAGTTCAAATAAAGTGGAGAGGTTACTCTGGAGGCTACTTTTATGCAAGCTTCAGCGAGATATTGCCACTATCATGGTTTGTGGAGCCCCACCAAAACCTTTCCTGACAATCCTGGAGAACACGTAGGGCTTTAATTTGAGATTCTGCAAGGATTCCATACACTATAATTACTTTCCAGAGTTCTGCGTCCCCCAGATGGGTCCCTAGACCAGACAGGTCCTGGGACCTGGAGGGGTGAGCTGTTCCAGGGCATCAACGAGTTCCATCCCCTTATCCCATGTTATCGACAGATCTTTCCAAAATGAAAAAGTTAGAATGGTCATAGCCCAAATACCCCTAAAGATTGGGAGAAAGATCAAAGGAGAAGGTGGAATTATAACAGAGAAGATAGGATTTAACAAAAGAGTATGACTGCTGAATCATTATACTCGTATTTCTTTTAGTATCTAGTGTCTTGGAGCAGCTAGAAGGAAGGATCTAAAATTGTGGAATTAAACCCATACCAAACTCTGAAATCTGTTCTACAACCAATTGCTGTAGTGTGCTTTGAAATGTATTGCTTTTTGGTATATATATTAATCTTCACAATAAAAAAAATTTATAAAAAATTAAATGTTACTGGACAAATTTTTAAAAATTGCCAGTTCAAAATCCAAACTAAATAAAAATCCACTTCATCTTAACCTGGGAATTTCTCTTCTCAGAAGATGCCTTTCTGAAGAACTTCCTTTTTTCTAGGTAGAAGAATAACAAGGTCAGAGAAATAAGTACAGTTTTTAAAAATCCAGAATTTTAGTTGGTTCTTTTCAGGTGCCACCTTGAGGGAGGGTTAGATGTATGAGGGCTCAGTGTGCATGCACCAAAAGAAACTTCTTGTTATGGGTCTTCAGGTCACTTTCCCCTCCATCCTTCCCTATCTAACTGCTTCTCAGAGAATTCCAAACCTTAATCTTAAGGTCTTTTGTAACTGCTTCCTGCTAACAGAGGGGGCATTGCCCCTGCCTATAATGGGAGCGGAATTTTCTGGCTATCATATCTAATGATTCTTCTTGGAGGGGGTGGGTGTGGTGTTTGTGTTTTTTTGCATCTTTCTTGTTCTAGTGCGACCCCTTGGTTATCTATTGACATCTTATAAGGAAGTCTGATTTGTACCATCATGTTGCTAGTCAAGGTGCAGCATTCTAAGAGTTGAAAACCCACAAAGCCAAGGAGAACTAAGGTAGCTAGCACCATTAAGCAGAAAAGGATGGAGCAAAGAATGGCACTTACTTGGGTGGCAGAAACTTGAATAAATCAAATGTGAGGTCTTGGGACTGGGTAGAAAATCAATTAGTCTGGTTCCTAAGGGAGTTAATACCTTGTATTATCTTTGAGATATGATTAACATAAAAACAACATTCGTGGAGAAAGTGCTGACCTACACAGCCGGGTCACATCTGCCCCCAACGCACGAAGGCGTAACGCCAACCTGCTGTCACAGCTCTACACATGCAAACAAAGGGCCCCATGCCTTAGACCAGTGCACACCAGAGTACACCCCCCAGACCAGTGTGCCTGCACAGCTACATCCTCCCTGGCCGCTGGGCATCCACATTCACAACCATTAGCATAACATCCTCAACCTGTGCCTATACCTGCCCTGAAACAAATCACCGCACTGAGTGCCCACCCTGTGCCCTGCTCCCTGCTGTACGATCAAACACAAGGCCTTGGACTACTGAAAGAAATCAACTCCCAAAATAAATCAGTCAAAATATTTACATGCCATGAAGACAGCAGACATTCACGAAGCATATCACAATGCAGACAGATATAGCCCTGCATAATGACCAATTAAATCACCAACAGAGACACAAAAGCTGGAACAATGAATCAAAGATGTTCATACAACTATACCTAGTAAAATAAGTGGGACAGCAAATGACATAAAGGAGATCAAGAAGACAGTAGAAGAGCACAAAGAGGAATCTGAGCAGCTATCACAGAGAGTAAAGACTCTGTTGACCAAATAGAAAACATACTAGAGGCACACAACACCAGACTTGAAGAAACAGAAGAAAAAATAAGTGATACAGAGGACAGGATAATTGACTTTGAAGACTCAAAACATCAAATGGCAAAAAAGATGGAAAAAATTAAATGGGAACTCAGGGAAATGATAGACAAAACAAAGCATGCAAATATAAGAATCACTGGTGTCCCAGAAGGAGAAGAAAGGAGTAAAAGACTAGGAAAAGTAGTTGAGGATATAATGCGGGAAAACTTCCCAACCCTCATAAAGGACGTAAATGCACAAGTCAAAGAATCCCAAAGAACTGCAAATAGAATAAATCCAAATAGGCCTTCCCCAAGGTACTTACTAATCACTCTGTCAAATGTCTAAGAGAAGCAGAAAATCCTGAAAGCTGCAAAAGAAAGACAATCTACTATATACAAGGGAAATCAAATAAGACTGAGTTCAGACTACTCAACTAGTACCCTGGAGGCAAGATACCAAGGCATACCAAGGCAGTGGTATGATATATTCAAGATCCTGAAAGAGAAAGACTTCCAGCCAAGAATTTTGTACCCAGCCAAATTGTCCTTCAAAATTGAGGGAGAGATTAAAGTTTTTGCAGACAAAGAAGTCCTGAAAAAATTTGTCAAGCAGAGACTGGCCCTCCAAGAAATATTAAAAGGAGTTCTTTCAGCTGAAAAAAAAAAAAGACAGGAGAGGAAGGTCTGGAGGAGGGCACAGAATTGAAAAGTACCACTAAGGATAATTTAAAGAATAAAAAGAGAAAGAGGGGAAAGAGTATATAGATCTGACAAATAAAATTAAAATGATAAGATGGTAGAATCAAGAAATGCATTTTCAGTAATAGCTTTGAATGTTAAAATGGACTAAACTTACTAATTAAAAGATACAGATTAGCAGAATGGATTAAGAAACACAACCAGCTATATGCTGCTTACAAGAACTCAACTTAGACACAAGGATACAAATAGATTGAAAGTGAAAGAATGGAAAAAGATTTTCCATGCAAGTTACAAAAGAAAACAGACATAGCTATACTAATACCAGACAAAATAAATTTTAAATGTAAAGACATCATAAGAGACAAAGAAGGACATGATATAATAATTAAAGGGTCAATTCACCAAGAAGATGTAACAATCATAAATGTTTATGCTCCCAATCAAGGAGCTCCAAGTACAAGAGACAGACATTGGCAAAACTGAAGAGTGCAATAGATGTTTCAACAATAATAGTAGGAGACTTCAATACACAACTCTCCTCTATAGACAGAACAACCAGACAGAAGATTGAGAAGGAAATAGAGAAGTTAAATAACTTGATAAATGAATTAGAACTAACATATATAAGTCATTGCACCCCAAAGCAAAAGGTATACATTCTTCTTTAGTGCTCATGGTACAATCTCCAGGATAAATCATATGCTGGGGCACAAAACAGGTCTTTATAAATTTAAAAGTATTGAAATTATTCAAAGGACTTTCTCTGATCACAATGGGATGAAGATGGATCTCAATAACCACCAAAGAATGAGAACGTTCACAAATATATGGAGATTAAATAATGCACTTTTAAATAACCAGTGGGTCAAAGAAGAAATTGCTAGAGAAATCAGTAGCTATCTGGAGATGAATGAAAATGAGAATACAACTTGTCAGTACTTAGGGGATGCAACAAAGTCTGTGGAAAGGGAAATTTATTGTCGTAATGCCTATATTAAAAAACAAGAAAGAGCAAAAATCAAGGACTTAACAGCAAACCTGGAGGAACTTGAGAAAGAACAGCAAACTAATCCCAAAGCAAATACGAGAAGAGAAATAACAGAGATTAAAACAGAGATGAATGAATGGGAGAACAAAAGAACAATAGAAAGAATCAATAGAACCAAAAGTTGGTTCTTTGAGAAAATCAGTAAAATTGATGGGCCACTAGCAAGACTGACAGAAAAAAAAAAAGACAGGATGCAAATAAACAAAATCAGAAATGAGAAGGGGTGCATTACCACAGACCCAGAAGAAATAAAAGAAATCATAAGAGGATACTATAAACAACTATATGCCAACAAACTAGACAACTTAGATGAAATGGACAAATTCCTGGACACACACAAAACAGCTACACTGATTCAGGAAGAAATAGAAGATCTCAACAAACCAATCACAAGTAAAGAGATTGAATCAGTCATCAAAAATCTTCCTACAAAGAAAAGCCCAGGGCCAGATCGCTTCACAGGGGAATTTTATCAAACATTCCAGAAAGAACTAAGACCAATCCTGCTCAAACTTTCCCAAAAAAACTGAGAAAAAAGGAACTCTACCTAACTCATTTTATGAAGCTAATATCATTTTAATACCAAAACCGGGTAAAGATGCTATAAGAAAGGAAACCTTCAAGCCAATCTCCCTAATGACCATCAATACAAAAATTCTCAATAAAATATCAGCAAATCAAATCCAACAGCACATTAAAAGAATTGTACACCATGACCAAGTGGGGTTTATGCCAGCAATGCAAGGATGGGTCAACATAAGAAAATCAATTAATATAATAAAGCACATTAACAAATCAAAAGGGAAAAATCACATGATCAGCATTCAGCAAAATTTAGCATCCTTTTCTGATAAAAACACTCCAGAAGATACGAATCAAAGGTAACTACCTCGATATGCTAAAGGGAATATATGAAAAACCAATAGCCAGCATTGTACTCAATGGAGAGAGACTGAAAGCCTTCCCCCTAAGATCAGGTACAGGACTAGGATACCCATTGTCACCACTATTATTCAACATTGTGCTAGAAGTTCTAGCTTGGCCAATCAGGCAGGACAAAGAAATAAAAGTCACCCAAATTGGAAAGGAAGAAGTAAAACTCTCATTATTTGCAGATGATATGATACTATACTTGGAAGATCCTGAAAAATCTAAAGCAAAGTTACTTGAGCTAATAAACAAATTTAGCAAGGTGACGGGATATAAAACTAATGTGCAAAAAAACAGTAACATTTCTATACACAAGCAATGAGCTAGCTGAGGAGTCCATGGAGGAAAAAAATTCCATACAAAATAGCAACTAAAAGACTCAAATACTTAGGAATGAACTTAACTAGGGACATAAAGGACTTGTACACAGAAAATTACATAACATTGCTAAAAGAAATCAAAGGAGACCTAAATAGGTGGAAAGACATGCCCTGTTCATGGATGGGAAGGCTAAATATAGTTAAGATGTCAATTCTCCCCAAATTGATCTACAGATTCAACACAGTACCAATCAAAATTCCAACAACCTACTTTGAAGATTTGGAAAAGCTAACTACCAAATTCATCTGGAAGGGAAAGAGAACCCCAATAGGTAAAACCATCCTAAAAAAGAATGAAGTGTAACGATTAACACTCCCTGACTTTAAAACCTACTATAAAGCCACAGTGGTCAAAACAGCATGGTACTGGCACAAAGACAGAAACATTGACCAATGGAATCAAATCAAGAGTACACAAATAGACCACCAAATCTATGGTCAACTGATTTTTGATAAGGCCCCCAAATCCTCTGAACTGGAACAAAATAGTCTTTTCAATAATTGGACATGGAAGAATTGGATAGCAATAGCCAAGAGTATCAAAGAGGACCCCTATCTTACATGCTACACAATAATTAACTCAAAGTACATCAAAGACCTAAATATAAAAACTAGCATCATAAAGCTTCTAGAAGAAAATGTAAGGATACAGCTTCAAGACCTAGTAATAGGAGGTAGCTTCCTAAACTTTATACCCAAAGCACAAGCAACAAATGAAAAAAACAGGTAAATGGGAACTCCTCAAAATCAAATGCTTCTGTACCTCAAAAGACTTTGTCAAAAAGGCGAAGAAGCAGCCAACTCAATGGGAGAAAATATTTGGAAATCACATATCACGCAAAGATTTAATTTCCTATCTATACAAAGAAATTATACAATTCAACAACAGAAGAACAAACAATCCAATTATAAAATTGGCTAAAGACATGAATAGGCATTTTTCTGAAGAGTAAATACAGATGGCTCAAAAGCACAGGAAGAGATGTTCATTTTCACTGGCTATAAGGGAAATGCAGATCAAGGCTACAATGAGATACCACCTCACACCTATAAGAATGGCTGTTATTAAACAAACAGGAAACTATAAATGTTGGAGATGATGTGGAGAAACTGGGACACTTATTTTTCTAGTTTGCTAGCTGCTGGAATCAACACACCAGAGATGGATTGGCTTTCAATAAAAGGGGATTTATTTAGTTAACTTATAGTTCTTCAGAGGAAAGGCAGCTAACTTTCAACAAGGTTCTTTCTTACATGGGAAGGCCCAGGGAGATCTCTGCTGGCATTCTCTCCAGGCCTCTGGGTTCCAACAACTTTCCCAGGGGGGATTCCTTTCTGCATTTCCAAAGGCCTGGGCTGAGCTGTGAGTGCCGAGATGAGGTATGCTGACCTGCTTTGGCTGTGCTATGTTGAGCTCTCTCATTTAAGCACCAGCCAATTAAATAAAACATCATTCATTGCAGCAGGCACGCCTCCTAGCCGACTGCAGATGTAATCAGCAACAGATGAGGTTCACATGCCATCGACTCATGTCCACAGCAGAACTAGGAAACTTCACCTAGCCAAGTTGACACCTGAACCTAACTATCACACTTATGCACTGCTGATGGGAATGTATAATGGTGCAGCCACTATGGAAGACTGTTTGGCAGTTCCCTAGGAAACTAAACATCAGGTTGCCCCATGACCCAGCAATGGCACTACTTGCTATATACCCAGAAGAGCTGAAAGCAACGACACAAACAGACATTTGCATACCGATGTTCATAGCAGCATTATTCACAATCACCAAAAGATGGAAACAAACCAAACACCCATCAACAGACAAGTGGATCAACAAAATGTGGTATATACATGTGATGGAATATTATGCAGCAGTAAGACAAAATGACATCCTGAAGCACATGACAAGATAGATAAGCCTCCAGGATATAATACTGAGTGAAATTAGCCAGACACAAAAGTATAGATACTGTATGATTCCACTTTTATGACCAGCATAAAGGTATAATCAGAGGCTTATAATACAGAATATAGGGACTTAGAGATACATAGAAGCTAGAGAAGGGTGAACCATTAGCTAATGAGGTTGAACTCCAATGTAAGGGAATAGACCTAGTGAAGATGATTCTCTAGTGGGTCTAGAAGTAATATTACCATATGGAAGATGAGCAAGATTGAAAGGGGTTGTATAGACCTATGTGTCCCACTGACTCACACTAGAAATACGAATGAGTTCTCATAAGAATTACTTCAAAGGTATGATTCTTGTATAAAGTGTTTAAGTCCAGGGTACAGGGGGAAAATTGCTATTGCATGCTATGAGTTGTGTTCAAAAAGTAAACCATCAGCACTACCACAGCAACAGCAGAGGTAAATAATAGGGTGAGGGACAAGAATTAAGAGGAAGTTTAGATTTCCTGTTTGGCAAGGGTGTGTTTATTGGTTTTCTTTCTCTTGGGAACAGTAAAATTAACTAAAATTAAGAATGTTGATGGACTGTGGACTTTAGGCCCTATACATGATGCCCGATGAATGCAAGTGGCTGAAGGATGCACTGATGGAAAAGTAGATTGGTGAACAATGGTGTATACTTATCAACGAAGGCTGTGCTGCTACAAAAAGGAACAAAGTTGTGAGGCATGCAACAATGTGAATGAACATATGGGACATTTGGTGAGACAAAATAAACCAGAAACAAAAGAAAAAATTTTGGTCACTTTTAGAAAATGCTTATGAGAAAACAGGGGCTTAGATTGTAAGCTTTTAGAGCTGACACATTAAGTCCGGAGTGGTGATTTTTATTTCTGGATTTTGAGAGTCTGTTTTATATATGTAACCTGATATTTAGAGATAAGAATGAAGCCGAACAGGTTGCAGTGAAAGTAATTCAGAACATAGGGGTAAGGAAGACAATGTCTATATTTTAGAACCACACATACTCTTTGAGACCAATGGAAGAAAGGTTTATTTGATCTGGAACTGAAATTTTCTGTAGTGCATAATTTACTTCAACCTATCTGTATAGCTCATTTGAGCAACTGAAATACGGGAGGCACAGAATAAGAAAAAGGTCCTTTAATCCTGTATAGATTAGTGTTACATCCTAGAGTATATTGAGCAGATAATTTAAAAGTATTGGCAAAGTCCCCTGAGGGAGGGGAGAAAGAATATGGAACTATTAAACCTTACCATCAGGGAATCCCCTGACATTGTATCAAAGTTTAGGGATACCCAAATCAATAGGCCATGCCCTCAATCAGGAGGTTTACTCTTGGAAGCTTATGTAGGTAGCAGAGAAGCTTAGGCTACCTATAGGCATGCCTAAGAGTTACTTCTGGAGGACCTCTGTTGTTGCTCAGATATGGCCTCAGTCTCTCTAAGCCCAACTGTGCAAGTGAAATCATTGCCTTCCCCTCTATGTGGGACATGACATGCAGGGGTGAAAGTCTCCCTGTAGACATGGGAGATGACTCCCAGGGCTGAGACCAGACCTGGCACCATGTGATCGACAGTTCCAGCCTGACCAAAGGGGGAAAAGAAGTGTAATTAATAAAGTATCAGTGGCAGAGAGAGTTCACATAGAGTCGAGAGGCTACTCTGGAGGTTGCTCTTACACAAGGTTTAGGTAGACCTTGCTACCTATCATAACCTGCCAACCCCCAACCAGGACCATTCCAGCCAATCCTAAAGAATACCTAGGACAATATATAAGATTCCACAAGGACTCCATGCACTCGAGTAACTTTTCCAGAAACCTACAACCTCCAGATGGGTCCCTGGTCCAGATAAGTCCTAAAACCTAGCCCAGCCTCTCCAGAACATCAGATAGTTCCATCTCCCTACCCCATATTAGTGTCAGACTCTTCCAATATCAAAAACTTAGAATGGCCATAGCCCAAACAACCCTAAAGAGAGAGATGAAAAGATCAAAGGTGATGGTGGAGTTATACATAGAAGATAGGATTTAACAAATGAATATGAATGCTGAATCATTAAATTGATCTCTTTTAGTTTCCAGTATTTAGAGTAGCTAGAAGTGGAAACCTAGAATTGTGAAATCGTAACCCATGTCAAAGTCTGAAATATGTTCTACAACTAATTGTGGTGCTGTGCTTTGAAATTTATAGCTTTTTTTGTAAATATGTTATTTTTCACAAAAAAAGAAGAAAAAAAGTCAATTGTGATGATAAAAAAATATTTAAGCCCTCTAGCCTCCTATATTCTGGAGCAGATGAGGAAAATATGAGAGGATCGTATGGTAGCCCATAAACTCTGGGATCTGTCCTGTAACCACTTGTTGAGGAGTGCTTTGAAAACTATTTCTTTTTTCTTTGCTTTGTATATATGTTGTATTATACAATAAAAAAATAAAAAGATAAAAGTTAAAAGATAAAAAAGAAACAGTAGGTAAATTGTCTTGAAATGAAATGTGAATGCAGAACGTTACATTCTAAAGGTTAGTGAAACTATGCTCAGTGGAAAACTTGGAGGTGGTAATATTCTGACTATATTTAGAATATTCTGTTCATGAATTGAGGGGTACAGAAAGTACTAGATTTAGGTTCAAAATATGATGAAGTGTGGACTCTGCTTTGAACTGAAGGGTATAGACGAGTCAAGATAGGCGGTGAATGAACATTTGTTAAATTCAGGGAAATGGATACATGGGAGTTTGTTATGCTTTTCTTTCTACTTTTATATGTTCTTTAAATTTTCCATGGAATGATTTGAAAAAATAAACTGTATGCTTAAACAAAAAATAATAATAATAATAAAATAAAATGCATTTATTACCACGAGTTATGTCAAAATAATATGAAACCCCTCCAGTGTCTTGGAGCAGATAGAATAAAAAATGAAAAATCATGGAAATGTAGCCCACACCAAACTTTAAAATCTGCTGTATAAATACTTGTTAAAATGTACTTGGAAATTTAAAAAAGAAAAAACAACAAAAAAACATTCTTTTCCCGGGAATGCACTTGTTCCTCCATGGGCTGCTATAATATCCCTCAGTTTTGAAGGATAGTTTTATCAGATAGAGAATTCATGGCTACCAATTTTTTTCTTTTGGCATTTTAATAATTTTCCACTTCCTTCTTGCCTCCATGGTTTCTGATGAGAAATCAGCATTCACTCTTCCCTTGTATATCACGTTACTTCTTTCTTGCTGCTTTTAAGATCCTTTCTTTGTGTTTGGCATTCAACAGTTTGAGTACAATGTATCTCATTATGGATCTCTTTGACTTTATCCTCTTGGACTTTGTTGGGCTTCTTGGATGTGTGCATTCAGTATTTTATCAAATTTATAGAAGTTTTTAGCCATTAGTTCTTCAAATGTTCTTTTTTTCCCCTTTTAATGCAATTTTATTGATATGTATTATATAGTCACATACCATGTAATCATCCAAAGTGTACAGTCAGTGGTTCACAGTATTATATAGCTTTGCATTCGTCATCACAATCAACTTTTTTCCCCTTTTTGTGAAAAATAACATATATACAAAAAAGCAATACATTTCAAAGCACACCACAACAGTTAGTTGTAGAATAGATTTCAGAGTTTGGTATGGGTTACAATTCCACAATTTTAGGTTTTTACTACTAGCATAAGACACTAGAAATTAAAAGGAAAATCAATACAATGATTCAGCACTCATTTGTTAAACCCTACCTTCTCTGAATAACCCCACCATCTACTTTGATCTTTCTCCCAATCTTTAGGGGGTATTTAGGCTATGCCCATTCTAACTTTCTCAGGTTAAAAGGGGCTGTTGATAATATGGGGTAGGGGAATGGAACTCACTGATATTCTGGAGAGGCTAGTGCCTCTGCATTTCAGGACTTATCTGGTCCAGGGACCCATCTGGAGTTTGCAGGTTTCTGGAAAGTAATCCTAGTACACAGAACCTTTGTAGAATCCCATATAAAGCCCTGGGTGTTCTTTAGGGTTGGCAGGAATGGTTTTGGTTGGGGTTTGGCAATCTGTTATAGATTGTCATGTCTTACTGAAGCTTGCCTAAGAATAGCCCCCAACATTGCCTCTTGACTCCATTTGAACTCTCTCAGCCACTGATACCTTATTTGTCCACTTCTTTTCCTCATTTTGGTCAGGATGGCATCATCAGTCTCATGGTGCCAGGGCCAGGCTCATCCCTGAGTCATAGCCCACATTGCCAGGGAGACTTTCACCCTAGATGTCATGTCCCACATAGAGGGAAGTCTTCAAATGTTCTTTATACCCACTTTTTGCTCTCTTGTCTACTTCCAGGATACCTTTTATGCATACGTTGTTACATTTTATGTTGTCTCACAAGTCCCTTATGCTCTGTTCACTTTTTTTTTCATTTTTTCTTTCTGCTCTTCATACTCAAAATTCCAATTATTCTTTCTTCTAGTGCATGGATTTTCTTTTGCCTGTTCAAATCTGTTGTTGGAATCCTTTAGTGTATATTTGTTATCTGTTATTATGTCACAGAATTTGTTTGATTTCTCTTCGAAATATGTAATTCCTCCTTTTGTTCATGCATCATCATCTTCCTGATTTTCTTTAGTTCTATGTCCATGTTTTCCTTTAGCTCATTGAACTTATTTAGAAGAATAGACTTAGTGTCTCTGTTTAGTTGTTCCAATATCTGTTTCCTCTATTGCTTTGTTTTGTTCCTTTGAATGAACCTTCTCATCCTGTTTTTATGCATGTCTTGTGACCTATCATTGAAATATGAGCATTTGAATATTTTCATGTGCTGACTCTAAAAGTGAGGTTGTTTTCCCTCTTCCCCAGGGTTTTATTGTAGTTTGGCTCTGTGTTGAAACTCTTGTTCAACACTTAGCCCAGTTTATATGCTAAGCCTACAGATTAAAGTCTGGGATAAACAGTTGGGTTCTTCCCAGGTCTTTCTGAGCAGGTTTCTTGCCCTGAACATTTGCATTGGCTTTCAAGAATTTCCCAGTGTGTGAAACTGTTTTCCCTTCAAAAAAAGCAGTTTCTCTCCACAATTTCTCTTCCTGGAGTACCTGGTTGTGCTGTTTGTCTGAACCACACAGCCTTTCTCCTCAGGCAGCTCTAGTCAGCTCATTTCTACTCTACTGCTCGTGCCTTTTCTGTCCTGGGTAAATTCTATGTCAGGCAACCTAGACACATGCTCGGAGTCAGTCTTCTTTTGAGCCAGTTTGGGGTGACATACAAAGATAACCAGTATTTTCATTTAGGTGTGAAGATAATCTGACTCCTAGGTCCATACTTGATATGTGTGAGTCACAAAGCTGCCACTTTGGACCACACAAACTGCTACAAGGAACTAAAGAAAGGGGAGGGGCCTAGACAAGTTTGCTTGTTGCTTTCCTACCATTTTGGGGTGTTCTTTTCTCTGAGTCAGCATTTGTTGAGTTGTTGCTATCATTGATTTGTTTTCCAGAGTTTTGGGAAAGTTGATTGTGGTAGATTTTGCCCATTTTCCACTGTTTCTATGATAGGCACTTGCTCCACTATCTTGTTGACATCACCCCATCATCAGCTCTTTTCCATTTGTGTTTCCATAGATGGAAAACTGCTAAAGAACATTACAGAAGTGCCCTAAACCTATCCAACTTCAGCTTGGCCCTCCATGCTGGCCACTTTTTATTTTCCTGGTGCCCCTTCCACAGCACACCTTTTTAGCTCTCAATCTTATGCTACAATAGTCTCTTCACTCTTAAAAGATGATAATTTCAACTTTAGGAAAGCCTTTCAGGACACTGCTTAGAATCCCCTCATCAACTCCCTCATCATGTCATCTCTTCTGTTCATCCTTAGTGTATTTTGGATACACGCTCTCATTTTGCCCTCCTATTTCAAGAGAAGAAGTTGCCTATTCTCACCAGCCTAACCACCAGCTGTGGTCAGGGTTATATATGGACCCTCTACTCTGTCCCCTTGCTCTCTTGCATTTTCACTCTTCCTCTCTGCAAGCACATACTTATTGCCACTATCCTGAAGACAAAGTTGTTTATGAACCCTCTGCCTGTCTCAGACTGAAATATTCTTTCCATGTTTTCTTTCATCTTCTGAGCACCAGAAATCACATCATGCTCTTGTTTTCTTCTCTTCTCTCTACCTAGTTACTCTTTAACTTCCTACACCTCTGTCTTCTTTCTGCAGTGATTTTCACTCTGTACTTCCTCCCCACCCACATTTAATCAATCACCATGTCCTCCTCTGTCCTGTAATAGTGATTTTACTATCCTTCCTTCCCCCACCCACTGTCCTGGCCATTACCTTTGTACAAACTCTAGTTTATATCTAAGTTATACCTTGCAAAACTTCCAACTTAATCTTGCTAAAATCACTTTCATAATTTTATTCTATTCAAAAATTTTCAAGGACTCTACTTGCAGGGTAAAAGGCCAAACCCTTTAGTGTATTAAGTCTGTTAATCAGTAGTTTTTTCTACTATGTGCCAAGCAGAACCTCTGGAAAATACTTCCTACCGTTCTTGGTTCAAATTCATTTCCCAACAAAATCTTCTTTTCCAGAAGAAAATCCCCATCTCTACAGTTTTTCTGAAGGCACTTCTTTCAGCTGAAAACAGCATCCATCATTCAGATGCTCCCCAATCCTACCCATCGCTCACTCTCCAATTCCACTCATCCTTCTCCACCCTTTTTATTCTACAGCTATTGATTTAATACCTGCTATTTTCTGGGAACTGCTCCAGGTGCAGGAAATGCAGATGTGAACAAAATCATCCAAAAGTCCCTGAACTCCTGGAATTTATGTGCCCAGGGTTCTGAAGGATAGATGGGAAAGACTTGGAGAAGAGCAGGTTTGAGCAGAAAGAAGTAAGGCGTTCAGTCCTGACATGTTAAACTAGTGAGGCTTATTACACATCTAAATGGATATAAAGAAGGCAGCTAGATTTGGCCAGAGTTCAGGAAAGAGACCTGGGCTAATGATATAAAGCTTTCCCTCACCAATGCTTCCCAGGAAGACCTCTCCTATCTGTATATTTCTAGAATTTCTCACCCATAACTCTTCATTTAATAGCATATTATTGCATTGCATTATCTCACTCATTTTTTTCAGATATGTATTTGTACCCCCTGTCTTCCTTGTGGAGTGGGAGTACACGATTATTTCATTTGAACCCCACAGTGACTGGCAAAGTTCTATCTCCTCAGTAGTCAAGCAGTAACTACCGTTCTATTTCAGTGCCCTTGACTTTTGAAAACAAGCATGTTTTGACTGTTTTCTCATTCTCTCCTTTGCAGGCCACTACGTACATGGCATTTGTATCTATGGAAACGGTGACTTAAAGTGGCTGATTAATTCACCAAGCCTGTTTGCTAACAAGTTTGAGCTTAACACGTACCCCCTTACTGTGGAATGCCTAGAACTGAGGCTTCGAGAAAGAACGCTCAATCAGAGTGAAACTGCAATACAACCTAGCTGGTATTTTTGATCTACTGTAACTCATGACTGAAGAGAAATCCCAGCCAGGAAAAAAGAACCTTTCTTTGTAAAAGACTCTTGCCCTTGTCATGTTAAACGTTTCAGGACCACGGCAACAGTTTTAGGACCTGGCTACATAATCATCCTTTTAAATGTCCACTGCATACTGTGAAATATGCTGACAGGATGGCTGCTTAGAGCGATCCTGGTCCTTTGGCCACGCTGATGGTTCCTGGCTGCTTGTCCTTCACATTACACTATTGTGATTATAGGATAAATGTAATTCTCACCAGATCTCTGCACCAGATATTCATCATCTATAAATGTTCTAATGAAAGGGAAAATTATAGAGGATGTTGTTTAGGAAAATATGGATTGGGTTTCTTTGAAGGAGGAATCTTCCCTCTATAGCCAGGCATAAATAGACATCATTCTTTGCTCAACTGCACACAGGCATAGAAACAGCTTTCTGGGTACTCAGTAATTTCCTTTAAAACTTGAGCTACTAGAATTGGGAATAGACTTGTTCCTGAGTTTCAACACTAGCATTTTTAGTTTACCTATGTCTAAAGTTCTATATTTAATATAAGGTTATGAACAAAAGATAGGATATGCTTTAAAGCACGAGCCAACTGCCTGCTGCTTCAGTGAAAGGACCTGCCTGGGCAACAGAACATTTCTGTTATATACTAGAATTTACTCTGGCTCCACCTTATCCATCATTTCCCATTGAGAGCACTGAAATGTTCTTATAAGAATGAAGATGCTCCTTGAAGAGAGGTGCTCTTGCATGGAAATGTGGGCTTTGGCACACATTTATATATATATCCCTGTTGGCAGGGATATATTCTCAAGTCTCTATACCCCAAGATGACTCACTTTCCTCTTCCAGAACCTCCCACCACCACTCACAAGATATCTTACCTACAACGTGGAGACCAAATTCTATCTATCCTGTAAGGCTTTTAGCTACTCCATAGTATTGAGTCACTGTACAATGTTGATGGAAGTGCCTTGATTTTTAAGAGTTTTCAGCTGTGGGCGAGCCTCTCTAGTGCTTATCCCTTCTTCATTCACGCCTTCAACACATATTCATTAAATATTTCTTTGAGTGTCTCCAATGCCCCAGATGTGTGCTGAGCCAAGGATGAGAAGTAAGACTGAAGGTTTGTCATTCCAAAAATCTCAGTGATCGTATCAACACTGGAAAGCTGCTCCAGAAGCTCGTACACAGGGCTTGTATTTTAAGACATTCAATTGCAGGTTTTAGTGATGTCAGCCTAAGGAGGAAGTAATTACAGATTGAGCTTTAAATCAGAAATTACTTGAAAGAAGAGAGGGAGAGAAGCCTACTACATTCTAGGCATTCTGCTAAGTTCTCTGTGTGTCACATTTCATTCAAACCTCACAACAGTCTTGTGAGGCTCTCACCATCATCCCTGTTTTGCAGATGAAGTAACTGAGGCTTAGAGAGGTTATTAAGCGTTAGGAAACAAAATTCACTGAGAAATGGAATTCTCTTACAGGTTTTCCAAGTTTGTTTCATGAGGTGGAATATTGAGAGAAGTTGAAATAAAGTCATATTTGGTTTACCAGAGAAGGGTAGGTTTAGAGAGCGGTCTCAGTGTAATACTGAGGAAAAAGTCTCGTCACCTCAGAAAAATGTGAAGACTACTTGAGTATTCTTCTAATCCAGTCAGTTCCTAAATATTTATTTATGCTAAGAAAATAATTACTATAATGATACATTTAATTAACATAACTTTATTGTTTTTCTGTTATTTTTACCTGTTGAATGTAAATCATATTTAAAGGGGATAACTTTGAAGGAAAGATTTTTTAGCCAACCCCTGAAAAAAATGGAATTTTATCGGGGTAGAGGGTTGAAAGTCAGGGAATGCAGGGGGGTATCTTAACACAATCTAAAAATAGTCTTTTTCAACTTATTTAATTACCAACACCAGAGAAGAAGCAATGTTTTACACTGGATCTTATGTACAAACAAATCTTTCTGGGATAGAATATGTTTACATGTCAGCTGCTGGTTAATCTCTCCTGTGTCTTAAATACCCTAATTTTGGGAGAGTGCAGTGTTTGGACCAGTGGATTTCTGCTAGCCTATGGGCATGTCCTGAAAACTACTGTATCCATCTTTGTGGTCAGTGTCCCTGTTTTGTTTTCTTGGAAATAAATTAATATATTGTTTTCCACCTCTGGGGGTATTGTGTATTTTTATTGTTGGCCGGTTGAAATTACAAGGTAATTCTCCCACATTAAAAAAAAATACAAATATATATATATACATGTGCACACACACACAGAGAAAAATAATTAAACTTTCTCTTTGTGGAGGTTAGGGAAAGTAATTAGGAAGGATGAAAAGGATAGTGGGAGCCCAATTTCATTTAGTGGGGTGCAACTATTTTAAAATTTCAGGCAGGAATAAGTTATCTTTCTATATTTATCCGCTTTATTTACTTATTTTATCACTTAAGAAAACTATTCATGTTACTATTATCATAATTCCTTATGAAATGCTGGAGTTTTTGAGCAGTACTTGTGTGCTAAATTTGCTAAACAAATACTGCCTTTAACAGATATGGAAAAAAGAAAGAAAGAATAAGGAAATAATTCATTGAAAGGATATCTTAAATACCACTTCTTAAAATGAAAAATACTTAAAACTAGAATGAAAAACATTTCAAACTATGAAAATAAGAAGTACATGCTCACAAAAATGGAACACTACAAAAGAATATAAGAATAAAAAGTGAAAGCTCTTTCACGTAATCCCATCTTTCCTACTACTTTCTTCAGGGACAATCACTCACTTGGTGTATATTCTTTTTTATTATTTATTTTCAAAATAACACTTTTTTTTTAACATGGTGTATATTCTTGAAGTGCCTTTTCAAGCAATTTGGGTTTTCTTTTAGTAAACTCTTTATTTCAGATAGCTTTAGTTTTATAGAAAAAAAATGTGATGGTAGTACAGAAAGTTCCTATATACCCCACACTCAGTTTTTCATATTTCTAACTTCTTATTATGGAACACTGCTAGCAATTAATGAGCCAATATTAATGAGCTATTATTAACTAAAGCCCATACTTTATTCAGACTTCCCCAGTTTTTCCCTAATGTCCTTTTTCCATTCCAGGATCCCATCCAGGACACATTACATTTAATCGGTTCTCTTTGGGCTCCTTCTGGCTGTGACAGTTTCATAGATGTTCCTTGTTTTGATGACCTTGACAGTTTTGAGGAATACTGGCCAGGTATTTTGCCAGATAAACTTCAATTGAAATCTGTCTGATGTTTTTCTCATGAGTAGGCTGGGGTCATGACTTTTGAGAAGACCTCAGAGGTGAAGTGCTGTTTTAATCCCATCGTATCAAGGGATTTATTATCAGTGTGACATCACAGTTGTTGACTTTGGTCATATGGCTAAGGTAGTGTTTGTTAGATTTCTCCACCCTATAGTCACTGCACTCACTCCTTTGGAAGAAAGTCCCTCTGTATAGCCCACACTTAAGGAGTGGAGAGTTATGCTCCATCTCCTTGAGGGCAGAGAGTATCTACATAAATTATTTGGAATGCTTCTGCATGAGAGATTTATCTATTCTTACCCATTTATTTATCAGTCATTTATTTATATCAATATATGCATGGATATTTATTTTAAATTTTGGATTACAATCCAGCATTACCATATTTTGTTGTTCAAATCATTCCAGCTTTGGCCATGAAGAGGCCTTTCAGTTGGCTCTTGAGTCTATTTGACATACTCCCATCACTGTGTTTTTTGTTTTTTTTCTGAAGCACTTCCTTACTTTCTGGTACTATGAGATGCTCTAGGCTCGTCTTTTCTATTTCCTGCTGCAGTCCTTGAATCGGTCATTTCTCTAAGGAGCACCAGTTCCTTTTGTTAGAAAATAGTATTAGAAACCAAGATCTGGGCTCTAGTTGGAACTTGCTTTTTTCAATTATGGTGTATCCTAAAAGATATCCATGACAATGCATATACTAGAAAAGCTTTCTCATCATATTTAATGTTTGCATAGTAAGCCATTAGCATGATTCACTGCATAAAAAGGATGCAGCATAGTCATATTTGCATTACCTTAATATGATCCTCTGTAGTTCCCAGCTTCACCTGGAAAATTGTTAGAAAGACAAATTCTCAGGCCCTACCCTAAACCTACTGGATCAAAAATCCTAAGGGTAGGGCCCATAAAACTGGGTTTTAACAACCCCTCTAGTGAATCTGAAGAACGCTCAACTCCAAGAACCACTATTTCCAATGTTTGGTATTTTCAAACAATGGTTCAGTGACATTACTATAAATTTGTATGAAATTATTTGTGTAGGATAGACTTCCAGAAGTGAAAATATCTGGATAAAACAATATGCATATTTTTAGTTTTAGTATATATTTACTAGTTGCCTTTCAGAAAGGCTACAGGAATCTATACATTCACCATCAGTGTATGAGAACTTATTTTTCACATACACTGATGGTGGATGTATAAATCCTGGATTTTTTGCCTATCAGAGAAGGGGGAAACTACCACATAGTTTTAATCAGCATTTTCCTGATTACTAATGACTTTAATAATCTTTTCATATTTTGGGAACAGTTTGATTTTTTTTCTCTTATCCTTTGCCACTTTTTCTATTATCTTTTTTTCTTATGGTTTGTAGGAATGCTGTACATGCAACAGATATTGTCATATGCTGCAAAGATTTTCTTTCATTTTACCATTTCATGTTTTTAAATTATCTTTTTATTTAAAACAATCTCAAACTTACAGAGAAACCATAACTAAAATACAAAGACCTTATTTTTCTTGTGTAATTTACCTATACAATGCCCCAAGACCCATATATACTTGAACATGTATTTCCTACAAAGACATTCTCTTACATAACTACAATAAATCATCAAAATCAGGAAATTAATATTGATAGAGTACTACCATCTCTAATCTGTACACCCTATTCATGGTTCCTTATTTGTCCCAATAATGTTCTATATAGCTACAAGGTCCCATTCAGAATTATGCATTAAATTTAATTGTCATGTATCCAATCTCCTATTGTCTGGAACATTTTCTCAGTTATTACTCGACATCTTGATCATTGCACCCTAAAGAAAAAAAGCAGTTACTTTGTATTTCAAGAGGACAGTTACTCTGCAGGATGTTCTTCCATTTGCTTTTGCCTGACGTTTCATGTTTCAATTCAGGTTATTCATTTTGAACACACATAATCCAGAAGTGATGCTATGTTCTCATTGTTTCCTACCAGTTGGTGCAACAGCTTTGATTTCTCCCATAGATAGTGCTAACCCTGATCACTTGATTTAGATGGTATCTTCTAAGCTGCTCCACTGTTTACTCTTTTCAAAATTACTTTTTTAGTTCATCTGAGATATTTTAACACTATCTAAGTATTTCATTCTTCATCCTACTTTCATTTATTCTTTAATACTCATCATGGTTTCCTCTTATTGAATACATTATAATTCATTACTATATTTTGATGCTCAAATTGTCTCAGATTTGGTCAGTGGGGGCTTTTTAAGCTGCCTCTCTGCCCTTTTGACATGACCCCATCATTCTTTCTTCCAGCACAACAACATAACATGAGCAAAAGGGTATAAGATTAGCAAAGACCATGCAGCAAAATGGCAGGAGAAAGTCCTTCATTATCAGTACTTACTTTAAAGGTAAATTGATTAAACTCTCCAGTCATAAGGCACAGATAGGCAGAATGGATAAGAAAGCATAAGAGACATATCTTAAATTAAAAGACATAAGTAGGTTGAAAGTGAAAAGATAGAAAGAAAAATGTGCAATACAAATAGTTAATAAATGAGATCTGAGAAGCTATACTAATACCAGGTAAAATACACTTCAATTCAAAAAATATTAAAAGGAACAAAGAAGGTTACTATCTATGGATAAAAGGCTCAATTCAACAAGACATAACAATTAGAAATATATATGCACCAACAACAGATCCCCAAATATTGACAGATTTGAAAGGAGAATTAGTTCTACATAAAATAGTAGGAGACTCAAATACATCACTTTCAATAATAGTTAAAACGTCTAGACAGAAGATTAATAAGAAAATAAAAGGCTTGAACAATACCATAATAAATATATAGAACACTTCACCCAACAACAGCAGGATACACATTCTTCTCTAGTGCACCAAGATCAATCTTCAGGATAGACCCTATGTTAGGTCACAAAACAAGGCCTCAATAAGTTTAAAAATATTAGAAATAATAAAATGTATTTTCTCAGAGTATAATGGAATGAAGCTACAAACCAACAACTAGAGATGTCACACATATGTGGAAATTAACACACTTTTAAGCAACTGATGGGTCAAAGAAGAAATCACAAGGGAAATTAGGATATATATATAAGGCAAATGAAAACAAAAACACAACATACCAAAACTTTTGCAATGTAGCAAAGGCAATGCTGAGAGGGAAATTTATAGCTCTTAATGTTTACATTAAAAAGAAGAAAGATCTTAAATCAGAGCTCTCCTCACACTCAGAGGAGTTAGAAAAAAGAAGAGCAAACTAAACTCAAAGAGAGTAAAAGAAAGGAAATAACAAAGATTAGAGCAGAGATCATGGAAATAGAGAATAAGGAAACAGAGTGAATCAATTCAACTAAAATATGGTTCTTTAAAAAGACCAGTAAAATTGACACACCTTTAGCTTGACTGAAAAAGAAAAAAGAGAACACATATAACTAAAATCAGAAATAAAGAGGAACACATTACTACAGACCCCATAAAAATAAAAAGAATTATAAAATGAAACTGTGAACTATATGCCAACAAATTAGATAATCTAGATGAAATGGAAAAATTCTTAAAAACACACAAACAACTACCTAAAATGATTCAAGAAGAAATAGATGATCTTAGCAAAGCAATAACAAGTAGAGATTGAAACCATAATAAAAAACTCAAAAAAGAAAAGCCCAGGAGCAGATGGCTTCACTGATTACTTTTACCTAACATATTAAGTAGAATTAGCACAAATCCTGCTCAAAGTCTTCAAAAAAAATTAAAGAGGAGGGAACATTTCCTATCTCGTTCTATGAGGCCAATATCATCCTAATACCAAAGCCAGATAAAAATACCACAAGAGCAGTTCCAGGAAGATGGCCAAATAGGATAGATCAAGTTCGGCCCTGCTCCAAGGGAAAGCCAGAGAAGGGACAGGAGGGCTACTGAGGTGGTGATTCCAGAGTGTAACTGACCTGCACCACATACGGCGGCCCTGGTTGCAAAAGTGGAGAAACTGAAAGGCAAAGACTGGTGCCTAACATGGAAGCCCGAAGCCCACAGGAATACATCAATGGGGAGATGGGGCCTAGGAAGTAAGCCAAGCCACGTTCCTTGAATGCACTACCTTCACCAGTACAGCCCTGAGACCCGCAACTCACCCCACACCCCATACACCTGAACCCCATCACCTGCCCCAAGCACCCCTGCCCTGCCATCCCCTCCTGGTTATACCCACCCCGCACCCCCACCCCAAGTGCAGCCCAATCCACCTCTCCTGCACCCCTCCTGAGTACTACCTCCCCTTCCCTGCTTCCTGCAGTTGTTGCCAGTGCATAAAGGCTGCGGGCACTTACCTCCATACCCAGGCTACACCTGCCCCCAATCCATACAGTCACACAGGCCCCCGCCCATCCTGAGCTTTCCTTACAGGTACATCAGTTTATGGGATTCCTAGACCCATGCATGTGCATGGCCACCAGTCAAGTCCCTCCCAGCTCTGGTAAAGCACTGACCTGCATAGACGGGTCACATCCACCCCCACCCCTTGCAAGCATAATGCCAACCTGCAGCCATAGCTCTGCACATGCATACAAAGGGCCCTGCACACTAGACCAGTGCACACCAGGGCCACATGCTCCAGACCTATGCACCCACAGAGCTACATCCTTCCTGGCCACTGGGTGCCCACATTCACAGGCACCAGTGTGGCATCCCCAACCTGTGCCTACACCTGCCCTGCATTGCATCATTGCATTGTTGTTCCCCACCCTGTGCCCTGCATCCTGCTACATATCCATCCCACAAACACAAGGCTTTAGACTACTAAAGGAAATCAACCTCGAAAGCAAATCAATCAAGTGCACAAATATAAGAATCATTGGTGTCCCAGAAGGAGAAGAGAGGAGTAAAGGGCTAAGAAAAGTAGTTCAGGAAATCAACTTCCAAAGTAAACCAATCAAGATATTTACATGCGACAAAAACAACAGAAGATTACTAAGCATATCACAATGAAGACAGATACAGCCCAGCCTAATGACCAAATTAAAACACCAGAGGAGACATAGACTCTGGAACAACTAATTCAAAATGTTCATGTAACTGTACTAATTAAAGTAAGTGGGATGGCTAATGACATAAAGGAGATCAAGACAACAGTAGCAGAGCATAAAGAGAAATATGAAAGCATAAATAGAAAAATAGTAGATGTCACAGAGATTAAAGAGTCTGTTAACCAAATGAAAAACATATTAGAGACACACAACAGCAGATTTGAAGAGACAGAAGAGAGAATAAGTGAACTAGAGGACAGGATAACTGATTTCAAACACTCAGAACAGCAAATGCAAAAAAGATAAAAAGATTTGAATTGGATCTCAGTGAAACGATGGACAAAACAAAGCCCACAAATATAAGAATCATTGGTGTCCCAGAAAGAGAAGAGAGGAGTAACAGGCTAAGAAGTGTAGTTGAGGATATAATGGGGGAAAGCATCCCAACCTTTATAAAGAACATATATATACAAGTCAAAGATGCTTAATGAACTCCAAACAGAATAAATACAAATAGGCCTTCTCCAAGGCACATACTAATCAGTCTGTCAAATGTTGAAGAGAAGCAGAAAATTTTGGAAGTGGCAAGGGAAAAACAATCTACTATATACAAGAGAAACCGCATAAGACTGAGTTCATACTACTCAACAGGCACTATGGAGGCAAGAAGGCAGTGGTATGATATATTTAAGATCCTGAAAGAATTCTGTACCTAGCCAAACTGTCTTTCAAAATGGAGGGAGAGTATAACATTTTCACCAGCAAACAAATCCTGTAAGAATTTCTCAACATGAGACCAGCCCCACAAAGAAGACTAAAGGGAATTCTGCCAGTTGAAAAAAAAAAAAACAGACAGGAGAGGGAGGTCTGGAGGAGGGCACACAGAATTGAAGAGTACCAGTAAGGGTAACTTAAAAGATAAAAAGAAAAAGAGGGAAAAGAATATGTGGATCTAACAAATAAAATTCAAAAGATAAGATGGTGGAATCAAGTACACCTTTTCAGTAATAACTTTGAATGTTAATGGACTAACATACCAATTAAGAGATACAGATTGGTAGAATGGATTAAGAAATATAATCCAGCTATATGCTGCTTACAAGACACATCTTAGACACAAGGGTACATATAGAGTATAGAAAGTAAAAGGATAGACAAAGATGTAATGCCAGTTGTAACCAAAAGAAAATAGGAGTAGCTATACTAATATTGGACAAAATAGACTTTAAATGTAAAGGCATCATAAGAGACAAAGAAGGACACTATATATTAATTAAAGGGGCACTTCACCAAGAAGAAATAACAATCATAAATGCTTATGCTCCTAGTCAAGGAGCTCCAAAGTACATAAGACAGACATTGGAAAACTGAAGGGAGCAATAGACGTTCCAACAATAATAGTAGGAGACTTCAATACACCTTTTCCTCTATACATAGAACAACCAGACAGAAGATCAACAAGGAAATAGAGAAGTTAAATAACTTGAAAAATGAATTAGACCTAACAGACATATATAGGTCATTGCACCACAAAGCACAAGGATATACATACTTCTCTAGTGCTCATGGAACATTCTCCAGGAATGATCATCAGCTGGGCACAAACAGGTCTTTATAAATTAAAAAACAATGAAATTATTCAAAGCACTTTCTCTGATCACAATGACATGAAGCTGGATCTCAATAACCACCAAAGAATGAGAACATTTACAAATATATGGAGATTAAATAACACACTCTTAAATAACCAGTTGGTCAAAGAAAAAATTGCTAGAGAAATCAGTAGCTATCTGGAGATAAATGAAAATGAGAATACAACTTATCAGAACATAAGGGATGCAGCAAAGGCTGTGGTGAGAGGAAAATTTATTGCCCTGATGCCTATATTAAAAAACAAGAAAGAGCAAAAATCAAGGACTTTACAGCAAACCTGGAAGAACTTGAGAAAGAACAGCAAACTAACCCCAAAGCAAA
>PVIY010020500.1:0-18914 GCA_004026745.1 Myrmecophaga tridactyla
AAAAAAAAAAACAGAAAATGAAATTAAACGAAAATGAAGTGAAAAAACAGGATATTCAACTGTTCATAATGTATGGTTTCCATTTTATTTTTATCTACGTGTGGCTGGTATCTAACCATAGAAAAGAGACAGGAAGGAGATGCACCAGCATTTAACAATGAAAACATTCCAGATGGTGCAAATCATATACCTGATAGGGGTCTTGTATCTAAAATTTATAAAGAACTTTTACAATCAGGTAATAAAAAGACCACCCAATTAAAAAATGGGCAAAAGATCTGAATAGAATTTTCCCCAAAGAAGATATACAAATGTCCAATAAGCACATGAAAAGATGCAAATTAAAACCAAAATAAATAGTGATGATGGTAGCATAATATTGCACATAGAATCAATGCCACTGAGTTGTACATTTAACAACGGTTAAAATGGGAAATTTTATGTGATATATATGTGTTAACAAAATAAAATTAAAATAAATCAGAAAGGATGACGCTGAGTGAAAGAAATTAGACAAAAAAAATACCATATATTGTATGATTCTATTTATAATATAATGAAATGTCCAAAACAGGCAAATTCATACAGATGGAAAGGACATGACGGCTACCTAAGTTTAGGGTCAGGATAATGGAGGAATTGGGCGTGAGGGTTAAGAGGTTCAGGGTTTCTTTACCGGGTCAAGAAAATGTTCTAAAATTGACTGATGATGGATGCAAAAGTGTGAATATAATGAAAACCAATAAATTGCACATTTTAGATGGGTAAATTGCATATGTGAATATCTCAATAGAGCTGTTTAAAAAAAGAACATTCCAGATGGTGAGATTAACAAGCAAAATTTTCTCCTTTAGACTTTCTTTTTTTTCTTACAATAAACATACTTTACTTAATTCTAAGGTCAGGAAAGAATCAACGCGCACTGCAAAGGTTCAGGTGCCTTTCCCAGTACCAGCAATTGCTACAGCTTCCAGGGGACGACATACCCATCCTCCCCCAGGAGGATTTCTCCAGCTCTGCGCCAGGTAAGGAGACAAACCCAGCCCAAGGTCACTCTGCTTCTTGCTATGGCTGCAGATGGAAGCAGCTTCCCCAGAGCTGATGGGTGCAAGCAGGGAAGGGGACACCAGGGCACAGCCAGGCAGGTCTCTTCAGCTGCCCTTCCCCAGGTATGTAACTACAGCACAGACACACGGCTCCTCAATACCAGCAAGGTGGCCGTGGAGTGGTAGGAACCTGTCCTGACAGCCAGGCCCTTCCTGGTTAAGTACCTTCGAAGGCCTGTTGCCTCATTTGTAGAATAAGGATATTAAACTTCCACCCCTGACAATTATGACTCTGGAGATAGGGAAGGGACCTGTGTCAGTCCTGGATTCTCTTGGCTGAGTGGTCAGCAAGCAAAGGCATTTGGCTCCAGGAACAGGATGGGGCAGACGGCCCCACCTCCTGACACCTGCTTCTCCCACAGGGCTCCTGGCCTAGGAAGTCTCCCCAGGGCCAGGCAGGCCGGGAGCCTTTGGACACAAGACTCTGAGCACAGCTCCGTGAAGGGCACCATCTTCAGAGGTGCTCCCTGCAACCATCCCATACCCCCAGGCCATCCTAACATAACAACTCTCACACAGCACCTACTCTGTGTGTGGCACTGTGCCAGGACACAGCAGTGACTGACACCGCCCAGCCTTGCCTCCTAGAGATGGCAGTCCTATGAGGGAGACTGACATGTCCTCAGACACGGGCAATACAGAGTGTACAGGCTGGGGAAAAGCTCAGTACTACAGATGCCCAGGCCCAGCAAGGAAAAGAGTCCCTAGGGGAACTGAGAACTTTCTGATCATTTTGATCAAAGTGCTGAGAATTGGGCCAGGAAGGAAGGATCTGGAGCCCAGGAACGAAAAGGATGACAGAGCAAGGAGTGAGAAGGGCTGGTGGCTGGACACCCCCAACACCCTCAACCTCCTCCTGTGATAGACTTTGCTGTAGGAGGGGGATGGGAAATGGGGTCACCTCCCACAAAGGTAGAAAGGCAGATGTTACCAGAACCTTGGCTCTCTTAGCTACTGCCCCACAACAGGAAGGAGTTCCTGGGAACCACTCACTTCCCTAAATGGTGGGGTGACCCATACAGAACAATGGGAAAACAGACATGTAGTGCAAATGGCCCAGACACCATCCTACTGCACAGAGAGGGCAAGTACCTTGGCCTATGACACGCTGCAAGTTAACAGCAGAAGCGGGTATGCCCCATGGTCCTGCCCGCCTGCTCTCATCAGATCGGCCAGCTCTCTGCAGCTCCTCCCCCCCATCCACAATTTCTTTTCTTTGTCAGCTTGACCCCAGACTGCACAAGGCCAGGGCCTGGGCTGGTACCTGAGTCCAGCATCATACTAGCTTATCCCTCTACCAGAAATGGTGCAGTCTCGCTCAGTGACAGGTACATTGTCATGTGGTGGGCACTAGGGGAGATGATGGCACCACAAACACAGCCTTGCACTCGTGATGTTCATAGTTTAGTGGGTAAGAGACAGCACTGGCAGACCCCCTGATGGGGAAGCCTGTCCAGAGGGTTGGGGGGCTAGGATGTGCTGGTCCTTGAAAGCTGAGCAAGAGAAAGCTGTGTGAGTAGGGCCAGCATTCTAGAAGGATAGGTGTGGGAAGTTCCCCATGTGTTCTAGAAGCTGAAAGAAAGAAGCCACTATGGCTTCCCTGTGAGTGCAGGAGAAGGACAATCCTAGCTGTCACTTAGGGTGGCAGGGGCTAAGTCATGCCTGCCTCCTAAGCTGTTGTAGGGAACTTGGATTGCAAGTGAAAGACAGTGGGGAACTCACAGAACATCATGTGAAAGACACTGTGGTGCTGCTGGGTGAATGGGCTGGAAAAGGACCCCGAGAGAACAGGGGGAGCAGCCAGAAGAGTCCTCTACCTGGCACAGAATAAAGCAAAGAAGAGACACAATAAATGCTTGCTGGCAAGGAATCCTTGAAGAAATGACACAAGGAACAAAATCTTCCTTTCCCCTAGCTCTCTTCAAGCCACCCTACTGCTCTGAGGCCCCAACGACAAGATTCCAAGGGTTCCTGGATGTGTTTGCTCGTTTGGCACCTCCCAGGAGCCAGGCGGATAGGACGCAGTCCCTCGTGGAGCTTCTGAGTCCAGTGGGGGGAGATGGACCCAAACAAGTAACAACAGTGTGAGGCGTGCCATGGGAACACAAGCACTCTGCATGGTGATGAGAGAGGGTGCCCCGTGAGGAGGTGATGACTGAGTCGGAAGGTAGAGGCTAATGAACAGGAGGGCTGAGCACAGGGAACCAGCATCTATAAGCCAGAAGGGCGAGGGCACCAGCAGGTCAACTGGCATCCAACTGGGGATAGGCTCAGGGATGGGGAGGTGGTCCTGTGGTTATCAAGGAGCCATCAGAGGCTTTGGGGAAAGGGAACAGAGGGCCAGGCCAGACCATTCTTTCTTGGGAACCAGGCTGTGGGTTTGAAGCCAACTCCCCCCATAGATGGCACCCATGAGACTCTGTTTACCCCTCCTGGCTACTGTGAAGATTAAATGAGTAAATGTAAGTTCAGAGCTTAGACCTAGTGAGAGCTCCGTGAATATCCCCACTGCCACTGTGGCCGCCGTCAGGCAGCACAACCCCGCCATGGAAGCACATCCCTGGTGCTCATGGTCATCTCACTGCAGTGCCATCTGACCTCCCCCTCTTTGTGGCTCTGGGAACCAAGTGAGAACTTCCTTTGGCTGTGAAGGCGCTTTGCTTTGCTTTGCAAAAAGAGGAGGGTGCACAAAACATGAGCAGTTCTCTGACGCCACTGACAGCAGCTAGCACAGATTCTAAGGCTGTCAAGAAATGGGAGGTGGGTGTGAAGGTGGCACACGAGTCTGACTCCAATGGGTCCCAAGCATCAGCTTCCAAGAGAGGCCCACCTATCTAACCAGGAAGGACCTGCCAACTGGAACCCAACAAGTCTCTGCACAGAGCATCAGACTACAGGCTCTGCTGGAAAGGGGGAAGGGCTTCAGTAGTCACATGCCAGAGCCCCAGAGCTGGCATCTGTCAGCAAATACTCAAACCTCCACTCCCACCTTGAGAGATACACTGTAGCCAGGTATATGGAGTAAGGGAAGCATAAGAACAGACTTTGGAGTGGCTGCTGTATAGCTCGTCCATCTATCCATCCATCCAAACACCCACCTGGTGCGAGAGCCTGCAGAGAGCCGGGTACCACAAAGGGTCTGGGGCCTTGGAGCTGAGCCAAAATGGAAAGGTTGAACTAACCAACTTGGGGAGGGGGCACATAGAGATCAAAGGAGAGAATGGATGGGGGGAAAACTGCCACCTCAGAAGTGTTAAAGAAAATGCTGGCAAGGGCAAAAATCTTTTGGAGGAATGGGAGAAGGCTTAGATACAGTGAATGAATAAATCAGTGAAGTAAAATGTTAGCTATTAGCCTATTCAGGGCCACACTAGCCTAGAGCCTACAGGTTCCTGGGCCATGGCTACCTCCCTGGTTCCCCCCTCAGTCTCACCCCCTCAAAATCACCCCCACCCTGATGGAGAATTCTGTTAAAAACACAAATCATTAAAAAAAAAAAAAAAAACCCACACACACGCACAAATCAAGTCCCATCTTAAAACTCCCCACCATCCTCAAGCTGGCATGACCTCTCAGGCCCATTCATGGCCAATCACACCCATCTTCTCCAGCCTCACCTCTTGTCCATTTTGCCCCCAGCTCCAGGCTCCCAACACCCACAAGGCTGGCATTTGTTCAGTTCCTCAGCCATCTGTCCTCTCACCTCCAGTCCTTCGCACATTCTGTTCCCACTGACTGAAACACCCTCCCCGTGCTTCTCCTGTGATTTCTTCAGGCCTCAGATGTCCCTTCCCCCAGGACGCCATCTTTGCCCTGTCCTCCTGCCCAGGCACACCCTGGGTATGCTCCTTAATTAGAATCCTCAGCACCCTGGTTTAATGTCCTGTGTGTCTCCCTCACTCAACCATTACCTTCTTGGAGGAACTGGGCTTGTCTTTTCCCCCTGGATCCCTAATACCTGAAAGTTCCAAGACCTATACTAAGTGACCATACCCCACTGAATGAATGATTGGTCACAGAATCTCCAATTCACTCAGCCAGCCAGGATACTGAAGGCCCACCCATGAACTGAGGACCAGGGGGCATTCCCAGGATTGAATGCCTGAGGTGAACAGGGAGGCTGAGACTAGGACAGTCAAACCCAGTGAGTCAGAACTGCCCAGGGAGCTTCTATAAAAACACAGATTCCTGGTCCCCATTCCTGAGACTGCTTCACTTGCACCCAAGGCAACCGGTTCCATGATTCCTAATACTCTTCAAGCTGAATCCCTGCAAAAAGCTCACAAGAGACACAATCCCTCGCCCCTAAAACACACACATGTGCCCTTTCATTGACTCATCCTATGACTATTTACTGAGTGCCTGCTGTGTGGGTGGTCTTTCTGGGGGCTCACGGATAAATGTCAAAGCCTGTCTGTCAGTGGACTTTTCGGTGCTTCTGTCCTGGCACACCCTAGATTAACTACACCCCCTACCAAAGATAAAACAGAAGTTTCACCTAAATAGCAGCACAAAATATCAAATTTGAGAAAAGTCTCATCCCCCCCAGATTCCATCCCTGGCCTGAATTCCTGTGTACACAGGTAGGGTCACAGTTCATTCCCACGTAGCCTTTGCCCTTGAAGGGAAGTTGGAGGTGGAAAGAATCAGGGCAGCCCCATGAGTGTGCAGGCACTAAGAGCTGCCAGAGTCTGAATGAACTGATAAACTCCATCCTGGTGCCAGAACCCCTGGGCTGGCAGAGAAGACACTCCACAAGGTGCTTAACAACCAGAAAAATTTGTGGTAACGGGGCAGAAGGTACCAGGAGACCAGGACCTGAGGAGACCCAGACTCACACAGGAGCTGCAACTTGTCCAGTGTCATCAGATGGATATGGAGAGGCTGGGGATCAAATTTCTAATTTGAAATCTTGGTACCCTTGCTACCAAGCCAGGGGGCTTCTCACACTGGTGGGTCAAGATGTGCTGATTTTGTTTTAACTCAGAGAGGTTGGGCAACTTGCCCACAGCCACCCAGCTTGTAAAAGGAGCAGGCCTAGCACCTGCGCTTTTCCCCATACATGGTTAGGGAGGATGGGGTGTTCATCTTGGATAGTGGACCCTCAGCTGGGACCCTGAGGGATAGGAGGGATTCTGAGGGAAAGATAAGTGGGAAACTATGGGTTCAGGACTGGGGTGGGGAGGATGGAGGGGCAAAGGCCTGGTGACCACAGTAATGACAAGGGAATCATGCTGTGCAGATACTGTAGATCTGGCACTGTGTTATCTCACCCCATCCTTGCAACAACCCTGTGCTGTGAGGAGCTACTATTGTCTCCTGCCTTTTGAAAAGGAAAACCTGAGGCACAGAAGTAATACCCTGCACACACTGCTGCTCCAGGGCAAGGTTTACAGGCACAGCTTGGCTACAGGAAGCAAAGTCAGGACCAAGCGGAAAGCTGAGCTGATACTATAGCCTCCCAGCCTCAAAACCAACCCCAAAACCCCACTGCCTGCCCCCCAGCAACATCACACTTAGGATAAAATACTCTTTTAAGTTGGAGTCTCATTTCTCCACTGACAGGTACATTTCTACCTGTCAAGCCAGTTTCAAGGACCAAATTTGCAGCCCAGGCATCAAAAGAACAGGACAAACAGTGTGGCATTTCCACCCTCATGGGTCTCCATTTAAGAACACCATGGCCACTGCTTCCTTCACATCCCAACCTGCTGAGGCTCAGGTGGCCAGAGACAGCACATGTTGGGGTCCCTTCACGTTACAGGCACCTTCTCTTTCTGTGAGAAATTTCCTGATGGGCAAAGAACCCTTTTCTTCCCACTCCAAGAATGACTCCCTGCTGGAGGTCAGGAGATACAGAATGAGTCACTGCGGGGGGTGGGGGGGGAAGCAGGTAACCTCCTAGACTGTTAGACTGTGGCTGGTGTCACGTGCTCTCATCACAAGTTCCTCTCACATGCCTGCCTTGCAAACCCATCCTCCCACCCCGACCCACCCCCCACCCCACACATACACACAGTGCTCAGAAGGGACTGGAAAGAGGAGGCTGCCCTCATGGGATGGGGTAGAGTGGGATGAGGTGCAGCCAGATAGCCCTTTTTCCACTGGCATCCACACCTACCCCCAGGGAGAACCACGGACCTGTGCATAGCCTGGCAGTGCTAAGCTAGCCCCTTGCCCTCCCAGTCCTCACTCCCACCTCCTCCTCCAGCTTCAATGACTCTTCCGTGCATACCAGGCTATACCCTACAGCCCCTGCCCATGGTTCAGCCCCTCCTCTCAGACATCCAGGTCACACAGCTTTGCACTGTCGCCCCGGCAACTCCCAACTACTCAGTCCCTTGGGGCCACACTCTGGATAGATGAGCCCCATGCATGGCCTGGCCTCACCCCTTTCAGAACCGCCATACACATGTCCACAGGCACACTTTCAACAACTATCCCTGTCAGTCCCTCAAGCTGCTGGGAAAACAGGTCAGACACAGTGTCTGCCCTTCCATTCCAGTGTGGGAGAAAGACCACCAGCAAGCAAATCAGCCTGCAACTTATCAGATGGCCTCCATGGGCCTGAGACTCTCCTCAAAATCTCCACCCTCCAGCTTTTCAGCTCTATTCCTCCAGCTGAGCTGCCTCTTGAGGCCTGGTCCCAGCCCTCCTCCGCAGCCCAACCCACTGATAGCCCCTTGGACCAACTTTCTCTACTACATTTCCTCTTCTACAGCCATGCAAAGCCTTGTTCTTACGAGACACAAAGGCTCAACACCGGCTCCTTGGGGTTGACAGCCCTCCACTTTATTTGCCCAAACTCACATCTTCACCAATGACCCCTTCCTAGCCCAGCCCTAAGAGTACCCAACTCCTTCCCCTTCTTCCCCAGCTCCTCAGCACCTCTCCTCAGCCAGACAGAGGAACTCTCCAGCCCACAGACAGACTGATTCCCCCTTGTAATCAGCTCTCCATCCCAGATCCACCAATTTCTCAGAGATAGGAGTCCTGACCTGGCCTTGCTGTGCCTCCCTAGCCTGCAAACTCTCACTCCTTCTACTGAGAGCAGGTCAACCAACAACCCTTCTTGCAACTCCTCCCAGGCTGACTCCAATGCACCCTTTACTGAAAGACATTCTTCCCTCCCCTCAAACTTTTTCACTGCCTCCTCAAGACTGCCCAAAATATTTCAGCCCATGAAGACCAAACAAAAACAAAACAGAAAAGCCCAGTTCTACCTGAATAACAGCAGTTGTGATTTACTAGGATCTTACTATGTGGCTGGAACTTAAAAGAACTCTATTGTTTAATCTTCACAACCACCCCACAAATTAAATTTGCACCTCCATTTGCAAAGAAAGAGGCTGGAGGCTTACTTAAAGCCAAACAGCTGGTTACAAAACAGCTGCTCCTCTCCTGGAAACCTACAGACCAGAAACAGTTCCCCCACCTGGGCCAAACACTCCAGCTGCCCTTTCCCACTGGCCTTCCAGACCACAGGCTGACCAGCTCCTCTTTCCCTCTTTCTGGAAGTCACACACACGTCAAATCACACACTTCTCTGCAGCCAGGCCCTGGTGAGACTCCACTCTCTTCTGATCCTGTCACTCTCACCCAGCCAAGATGGTCTTCCCCACTCCTGACGTTGATGGCCTCCAGACTTACCCTGTGGACCCTTTGGGCCAAACCCATCATCTCTTCCCACAGCCTAGAAACTGACCACTACCTCTGCCTCTTTCCTGGAAGCTTCTGAGGCCACAAGAACCAGGCCCCAGCCTCATGAACCAGCTCCTCTACACTGGCCCCTAAAATTATCAACATCACCTTTCTAACAGAAATTGCAATTTCATAAAGGCTTACTTTGGCCAGTTACTTTTCTTACATGACCCCATTTAGTCCTCTCTTAAACCCTATAGCAAGGTACTATTACCCACCTCATGGGGGGTGGGGGGGAGGGCCTGAGGCGCTGAGGAGTTAATTGATGACCCAGAGATCACAAAGTAGGAAAATGGCAATCAGAGCCTTTCCTCTCGACCACCACTCTTCTCTGTCTCCCCAGGTCTCTCCCTTTCCTGTTCTGAACACCCTGGAATGGACACCATGCTATGTATAGCTAGGGTTCATTTCAACTCTTCCCTTCTTCAGCCCCATTCCCCCAAGTCCTTCAGCCCAAACAGACCACTGACCCCTGGGGCCTAGAGCCCAAGGATATGGCTGACTTCCAATGTCAAGAGTCTTAAATTAACCCACTTCTATTTAAGAAGAACTAGCCACGCTGGCATTTGTGGGGGCTCCTTGGGTATTTGGCTTCCAGTTGCCATGTTTTCCACCCTTACTTCCACCCTGAGATTAAAGCCACCAACTCCTCCACTGCCCAGAGTGGCAACAGTTTTTACCCCTTTCCAGGGGGTCTTCTACAAAGTCATAGCTTTTCTGATCCCTGTCTCCCCAGGCCCCACACCAGCCGAGACTCACAGGTCTCTCCAGGACAGAAACAGGCTCAATGCTGCCATCCACCTGCAGCGTGTCCAAACATCTACAACTTTTTCACCTTCCCAGCCCCATGGGTTCAATCCACTCCTCCAGCTCTAAATGTACCTGACCTTCTAACCCCTAACTACCTTCTTCAGGAAACTACCATCTACAGACTTGCCCCACACTTCTTCAATGCTCTCACCTTCTACTGACCAGTAACTCAATTCCTGACCTAACTTTCTCAGGAAAAAAAAAAAAAGACGGCCTTTCTATAGCCAGGTTCCAAAGTTCCTCTGTCCCTGAATCGCTGACAATCTGCTACTTCCCCTTTTTGTTGAGGAAGGGAGAGAGGATAAGGGGCATGGTTTTTCTTCTTCTGAACCTCTAGACCCAACACCTTCACTGACTATCGCACCTGCCCCCAAAATGACCACCAACTCCTTTCCAGGGCTTTATTTTGTCTCCCCTTTCCCAGGATTTACCAACTACAATTCAGGTTTATTCCTCTTCCTCCCTTCAGCCAAGAAAGTCACCGACAGTCCCGCTCCGAGAACTTGCAGACCAGCCACTTAATCCTCTTTCCATCCCCGAGGGTCCATCAAACAACTGCGACTGCCCTTTCGGCGCCAATATCAACCCACTCTTCCTTCCCTGACTGCTCTCTGTGTCCTTCTCTGGAGAAACTATAAACACAAAGATTGCCACCCTGCAATCTCACAAACCACCAAACTTTACCTTGTTGCCCATCGTTTTAGTTCTAAGACGATCACCTTCAGGGTCCCTTTTCCGAGGGAGGAGGCAAAAAACAGGCATTTTTCACCTTCCCAATTTGATAGTCACCCCCTCCTCTAATCCCCTCCGGCTCCAAAGAGACGACTGTCTCCTTGAACCATCACGCACAACTTATTGAGCGCTACCTCGGTGCCAAAAGCTGTATCGACCCCTCCCGAACCGCCCCCACACCCCCGCCACAGCTACCGTGTCTCCAAGGGTCTTTGGGCTCCACAGCTCCGGACACGATATCCTCGTCCGACGGGAATGTAACATGCTTGGCTGCAGCCTTGAGGCGCCCGTCGGCTGGGGGCGATGCGGGGCTGGGAGGTCGGGCCTCGGAGGGGGCCTCGGCGGGGGCCTCATCGGAGTCGCCGTTTGCGCCCGACCCGGGCGGAGCCTCTTGCGGCGGGAGCTCCATCTCCGCCGCCGCCGCCGCCTCCTCACGGGGGCCCCGGGGACATGCCCCGGGTCCCGGACCTGTCTCTCCGGGTCCGCCCGCCGTCCCGGGGCATGAGCTCCGCCGCTGCTTCAAGCTCCACCTCCGTCCGCTCTCCTCGTCGTCGTAGTCGTCGCCGCCTGGAGCCGGAACGCGCCTCCGCCGAGCCCCGCGCGCGCCTGCTCGTCCGCAGCCGCACTTTCGCTAAAGGCCAGTGAGCTGCCGCGAACTAAGAGAGGCAAAAAATCAATTTAAGCTATTTACAGGCAGACTCGTCTCACAAGTGACATGGAAGCGAGATGAAAGGGCAGAAAGATCCCCGAAGAATAGAAACGTGAGCAGTGAATCTGCAGAGCCGGAACTGCAGAATACGAGGGGCGGAGCGAGGTGGACGCCGTCTCCCAGAGCAGCGCGCAAGCGCGATCTTGAGTTGCCTGTTCGCCCCCAATCTGGAGCGCTAATAATGTTCGTACTCGCACACATTCGTCACGAGGGCAGGTGACGGAGATGGAGTTGATAGAAATAAAAACCTCTGCTTGGCGGGGTTAGGGAAATTGATTAAAAGAAAGATGGAAGTATGGGGAACTTGAAAGGTGAGAGGAGCTGTGTTAAATAGATGAACACAGATGTAGGATACTGACAGGGGAATCCTCTGCCTGCAGATGAAGCCTAAACCCCTTGCTAGTTAGGCTTTAGCCTTCCATTCGCAGGCTGCAGTTTTCATCAATAGCTTTCATCAGTACCTGGATAGTGTTGCTTAAAAGATAATTTAAATTATGTACTGAAATAAGTGTGTGCCCGTAACGGGTATAATCTCTGTGTTGTTTTATTTTCTTCTTTTCAACTGTGAGACAGGAAGAAATTCCAAAGGCGAGAGACGAATCTACCAAATAATCGGGTGATATAGCAAATACATTGCCAAGCCAAGCACGAACCAGCACGACCTCAGGCCACACACCCCCGTAGGCTCAATTCAATCGCGTAATATTCGCCGCCGCACTTTCACCATAGTTTCCCCCATTGGGCAACTCCACGAAAGGCGGGGCTTTAAAAAAATAAAAACCGGGGACGCAGCAGGGAGCGACGTCGTTGCCAGAGCAACTCCAAAGGAAGCTTCGACTTGCCAGAGGTGGCGAAGTGAATGAACGGATGGGAACTGAGAACATCCGTTTGCCCCATTAACGTTATCCGCCGACAGGCTTTCACGACTGGGACATACAAAACAAACCTCATCTATATTTTCATAGAATTTTACACTTACATTTTGAAGTAAAACTACAAAAGGGCTCAAAAACCCCAACCTCCCCCTTTTATAAACAAATGTGTTATAAGGTTACTCGTGAAAGGCTAAGTGATGTGAGTAGGCAAACATGCTACACAACTAGAGCGAAATGGAGTAAGGGCGAAGCTTTCTTCCCTGGACCCACCCTGACCAGGTGTGACCATTCCTCACGTGGGCTGGCTGCGAACGTGGGCTGGCTTGCGAATTTGCCCACACCATCGAGAGCCCGGCCCTGGGAGGTGCGCTTGATACGACCACCACGTGACACAGTGAGGCCCCTGCCCCTTGCCTAGTCCAAGTCGGCCCCCACCAGCTCAGAATTTAGATCAAGTCGAAAACTCCCAATTCTGGCATTCAGACCTTTCTAGCCATCCCAGAGGCCAGCGAAGGTCCAATACCTCAGCTTTAGATGGGTTCCTCCCATCACTTCGATGTGTCTTCCCCATCTCTGCCCAGGCTTTGAATAGCCTCCCTCTCCCACTCTATTTCCCCCTAACCTTGCCTGGAGCCCCGTGAGGTACACTTTAAAAAATAAAATAAATAAACAGGAGTCCAAATTTTCTTGGGATAAGTGGTTCTTTTGCAGAAGGGGAACATTGGGGAGTGTCTTCAAGAGGGCTGAGCTTTACAACCCTTCAATAAACAATTTCCTGCTCTGCAATCTGCCTTCCTTTATTCTATAAGTCCCCCGGAACTGGCATGAGCCCCACATTTCTGTGGGGTTCAGAGTTCTTTGAGGTAGAAATTCCTTTTAACAGGATCTACAAGTCCTTGGGTTGCAGAATTTTACAGAATAGGCTCTGGAGGCCCCAAGAAGCTAGGGTTGCTTGGAGCTGGGCTCAAAATCTTAAGGGAACTCAGAACTCTACGCAGCCCTGAGTTCCATGGGGGTGAGACTTCAATTCCTTGAAGCCCAGAGTTCTCAGCTCAGGGACATTTGGAAGCCTGGGAGGTACACTAGTTAGGCCTAAGGCAGAAAGGTGACTGCAATAATGTCTCTATGGCTTGAAGGTGTATCCAATAATGTCACTACATCGGAGCAGTGCCTCCGCTTGTACACCTATTGGAGTTTGCAGCTGGGACACATAGAAATTGGCCACGTCCAGGTCAGTGGCTCCGAAGTGGGCAGTCACATGGACACCCTCGTGCAATGTGAAGTTCACCTGGCAGCCCACCATAGCTAGCAGGCTGCGGAGATAGCGCTCCCGGAGGATGGCTCGGGCCTGCTGTTCCTGGGATTCCAGAGACACTTGAATTACAGGAAACTCCTGGGCTTCAAGAAGCGATGGCTTCAGAGGGGCCCTGCGTCCGTCGGGGGCAAAGCCACGGCTCGAGCCATCAGGGCCCCGGGGGAGCCGGATCACAGGCACAGGAATGGTCAATGGAGTCTGCATTGCCCTGGCTAGTTGGGTTGAAAAAGAAATGCAGGAGGCGATCAGATAGGGAATGTGGGTACAGAAACAGGTCTACCAGGCAGCTGACACTAATCCTTTTCAAAACCCACCTCCTGATTCCCCCTCCTAAAATGTACATCACCCCTGCCTTCTTAAGACCTGGCACCACCATTTGCCCAGTAACTTGGGCCAGAAACAAAGTATTACACACACAAAAACATGGGCTCCATGAGGAACAGGAAGGTTTGCCTGCTTTTATCATGGCTTTACCCTGAGCTCCTGGCACGGAGTAAACAATAAGTAGTTGCTGAAAGAGTGACACCCAGCCTCCCCTACCCCCTCTCTCTCATAGCCCATCCACTATATCAGGACATCCTAGCTTCCAAATAAATTTACCATCACACAGGAGCCAACTTGAAAGGGCTTCCTCTGGTCAAATTTGGAACAATTTGAGCATTAAAATAATGACAGTCACTGACTGTAACCCACAGAATAAGACAGAAATACATGAGTCCATACTGATGGGGGTGGGGGATGCGAGGGTAGTTCAGTAATAGAATTCTCACCTGTCATGCAGGAGACCAGGGTTCGATTCCCGGCCCATGCACTTCCCAAACTAACAAAGAAACCAACAAAAGCAAACAAACAAAAAATTCAACAAAAGGTGCTGCAATAATGGGATACTCACATGGAAAAAGAATGAAATGTGGCCCTGTCATACAGCATACAAAATAAAAAGGGAGGGAGGGAAGAAGGAAGGAAGAAGGAAGAGTTCTTCCTTACAGAAGAACAGCAACTAATAATAAATGTTAAAAGAATAATGGAGTTAGAAAATCATCAAGGAATGATAAAACCAGTGAGTGAATGTTTGCTGAGGTGCAGGATATCTATGTTGTCTCACAGGGTCTCCTCAGAAGGTATGTAATAGTTATAAAAGGTAAAGAGTAACTTTACAGAGGAGAAACCTGGTGGACACCACCATGACTTAAGTGATCAAAGTCTCCAATAATGGGACAAACTGACACTACGTCCTCTTGAAGTGGTGCACTGAGGACAGGGCCTCATGTCTATGGAATTTCTGCCCAAAATGCAATGTCTTCAAAAATGGCATGGTCCTAAAAGACAAAGTCTGGGCGGGGGGGCAGGGAAATACATATATATATATTATATTTATAACTCAACATTTCTCACGTCCTTTACTACCAACACCCTGGTTCAGCCACAAACACTTCCTGCCTAGACTCTAAAGTCACCTCCTCCCTGGGCTCCAGGCTTTAACCTTCACTCCCTACAGTTAATAGGCAGAGGATTTTGTTAGTGCCTGGGTCATTTCACATCCCTCCTCTGCTCCTCTGCTTCCTGTAGCTCCCGCCTTATTCAATAAAGTCCTCCCCGTGACCCACAAGGCCCTCGTGTGCCCCAAACCCTGCCAGCCTCGCCCCGTTTCTGGCATGCCCTGCTTGTACTCTCCACTCCAGTCATACTAGCCTCCTTGCTGATCCTCAGACAGCCCCAGCCACCACACTCCCTTTTCAGGGTCCCTGCATTTGCTGTTCCCTCTACTGCATCTCTTTTTATCCTCCTTGACCATCCTTTCTTAAAGATCTACCCATATCCTTCTCCTACCAAGTCAGCTTCATTATACCACTCCTTGACATAATGTGTATGTATATTTATTGTTTTGTTTATGGCTTTCCTGCCCCATGAGACCAGCTGCCTCCACAAGGGGCAGGAACCCAGCTTTTCCCAGTGCTGTATCCCCAGTTCCTGGAATAGTTACTAGTGCAGAGTTCATGCTCGGTAAATACTGCTCAAATAAATTAATAGAGGGAAGATTAAGCTCCCAGGCCCTGCCTAGCTGCATGATCACAAGCACAAAACTGTTTTCTCTTTCACTGTATAGAGAAATAGCCCCAATCACCCCTATGCTGGTTATCAGGATTCAAAGGACTCATGCAGGACAGGCCCTGTGTACATACTTGGTTCTCAATAAAAATTAGTTATTGTTATTATTATTTTTACTATTGCTGCGTGACCTGGGGTAAGTTGCTTAACCACTCTGTCTGTCAAATGGGGATGATAGGAGGACCAACTTCACAGAGTCACTGTGGGGATTAAGTGACCTAATAAATGTACAGTGTTTAGCCCGGAAAATACCTAAGTGTAACTGCTATGACATGATTGCATATGGGGCAATACTGGCCTTGTGGATGTGAGGATGGAGAGAGGAGAGCCAGGGTTCTATAGAAAGCCGAGTGCGGATTTACTAAAGTAACTGACACGTGCTGGGCAACCAGCAGGAAGAGACCAGGCACAGAATGGAGGTTACTAAGATTGTCCTTTTTCTTGTTAAGCTCTTTCTTTCTGCAGCTCTGTGAGCTCCTTGTAAGAAAGAAAAATGGGCCAAGGACATAGACCAGGGCTTCTCACCTCAGCATTATTGATATCTGGAGCTGGATAATTCTTTGTTGTTTTTTTCTGAGGGGGGGGGGAGTGCTGTCCTGTGTACAGGGGTGGAATTTTTGCAGCCTCCCTGGCCTCTATCCAATAGACGCCAATAGCACCCACCTCCACACCCAAACCCCCACCCCCACCCTAGCTGCAACAACCAAAATGTCTCCATTCATAGTAGTATATGTGAATTATATCTCAATAAAGCTGTTAAGAAAAAAAATAAAATTCCTCCAGACACTGCCAGATATCCCCTGGGGAGCAAAAATTGCCCCAAATTGAGCACCTCCAAAGTAAACAGGTCATAAGGTGGGGGGGATGGGCGGGAATAAAGATGGCTACTGAAAATATCACTGACAACCAGACAAATGCAAATTAAAGTTCCACTGCTATAGGATGAGGAATGCTCTCAGATTAGGAAGGATGGAAAAGTCGGTGAGGCATTATGTTGGTGAAACTGTGGAGCAGAGACACTCAGTCCCCTTGCCCGCTGTAAAAGAAGATAACCTCAATGCAGGGAAGTGCGAGTGTCCCTGAAAATTGCAAAAGCCATCATTTCCATTTAGCATTCTAATTGGGAGGCCGGGCCGCAGGGACAGAGAGACTTGCTGGTGCCCACCTTTTGGACCATTTAAATTTTGTACTGAGTACTTTTATAATCTATTTAAAGTAATCTTTTTAAAACTTTAATTTAAGAAAAGAAAGGTCAAAAAGGACATTATGGGAACAATTGAAAAAATGGCATATAGACTGTATGCTTTATATCAATGTTAAATTTCTTGAACTTGACAGCTACTCAGTGTGGTGACATGAGTGAATATCCTTGTTCTTAGGAAATTAGGAAATACACATGGAAGTATTAAATGTCCAAGGAGCATGATGTATGCAACCTACTCTTAAATGTTTAGAAAATAGTGAAAGATATAACAGAGAAAATAGAGAATGATACAATAATTGTGCAAAATGTTATAAGTTGGTAAATCCGGGTATCTGGGTAGGGGATATATTGGAGGTCTCTGTATTGTTTTTTAATTATTTTTGCAACTTTCCTGTAAGTTTGAAATTATTTCAAAATTACAAGTATTAAAAGGAGGGAGGGCATACTGTAACACATCTATGTCCCTTTAAAGATATTAGAATCTGAACCCCCTCTCCAAGTTAGTGGTGCTGGATGCTTACAGACAACACTCCCCAAACCTCTTCCTGTGCCACACCCAGGCCTTTCCTGGCCCCTTGTGTAACTAGCTGCCAATTCCTACTGACCTGACACCCCCACAAGTGGCCCAAGTGGAACCCTTTTTAGAACTCAGAACAGGGGTGGCAAACTTTCTCTTTAAATGGCTGGATGTCACACGTCACAAAATCTTTTAAAAAAATGTTTCAATGGTTGTATGGCCTGCAGGCCATACAACAACAGTCAGTGGCCCCAGAGAGCTGGCCCAGTCCTACCTAGCCCTCCCAGACTTACCACAAGAGATGGGGAGCTCCCTGCAACTCTACGAGCAGCCTCCACTCCGTTTCCTCATCTGTGAAAGGAAGCATAAAAAATACCTCCTAGGGTTGATGGGAGAACCTTGTGTGTGTGTACTGGGGGGTGGGGGGTGGGGTGTCAGCAAGGCAAAGGACATTCCAGAAAGCCTGGCCCAGAGTGAAGCCTGGCCCCCTCCTTGCTTTCTCTCCCACCGACATCCAATCCATCGGCAAAGCTTGTCCACCCCAACTTCAAAATGTATTGAATCCAATGACTTCTCACCACCCCTATTCTGCCTCCTCCCCAGTCCAGCCACTAGTAAGTACCTCCACCTAGACTGTGGCAGGCTCCTCCTCACTAGGCTCCTAGATTCTACCTTCACCCCCTATTCTGTCCCCCACATGGTTGTCAGAGAGCAATGTTAGAACTGAGTCAGGGCCTGTTTCCTCTCTGCTTGGAGGCCTCCCATGGCTCAGAAGAGTAAAAATCTAAAGAACTTACAATGGCAACAAGACCCTGTCTGCTCTCTGATTTCATCTTGCACCCCTGTCCTCTGCTCACTGTGCTAGGAAAATACCCTCCAAAGGACTAAGGGACTTTGCACTTAACTGCCTCGCCTGCCTAAAACCTCCTTTCCCCAGATACATGGCTTCCTCCCTCCTTCCCCCTTCCAGCAGCTCAGGTCACTGCTCAAGTATCACCTTCTTAGGGAAGAAAACTACCAGCATCTTCACCCTGCTATGTCTTTTCTTCATAACATTCATCAACTCCTGTCAATACAGATTTACTTGTTGCCTTGTGTACTGCCTATTCTACCACAGAAGATAAACCTTTGCAAGAAAGCTCATGGCTGATTTCTTCTCAACTCCATTCCTAGCCCCACTTAACAGGACCTGGCAAACATGGAGTGGGGGAGGGGGACCCAGGAAATACTGTTGAAGAACGTTCAGAGACTGGCACGGTGGGAAGGTCATGAGTGGAGGAGGGACAGGATGTGATTTAGATGTTACAAGATCCCTCTGCCTGTTACATGGAGAAAAGGCTGTGGAGAACAAAGGAAAGTGGCCTGCCAGGGCAGCATTCCAGGCAGGAAGATGATGGTGCCTAGGACAGGGTTGTGGTGGATGGGGGGATATGGGTAGATTAGGATTAGGGAATGTTTGAAGGTTGCAAGCCCCCCAGGATTTGCTGATGGACTGCACATGTGGGTTTGGGGAAGCAGCAGAGTTAAGGGGGCCTCCAAAGTTTTTGCCTGATGAGGCAAACCAGTGTCTGGGGATTAAGAGATATACATGTTTGTTATTTATCTGACCACTGTCTCCAAATTCGGCAAATGCCACTAGCCCCCAGGGCTTTCTCTCAACCAAGGTTACCACTTGAATATTTTCAGAGAAACACCCTCCTTTACAGGGTTGGCACTTAATCAAGGAATTAAGCAAGTGGCAAAAGAATTATGCGAAATCCCTGGAGAAAACATAATGTAGAGAGGGCCAGGTATAGGGCCTTGTTTTTACCATTGGGGGAAAAAAATTGAGATTCA